>DWPV01007820.1:0-10440 GCA_018251915.1 Urbanus proteus proteus
ATCAAGGTGAGCCGGGAAGGGGCCGCCAGTAGAGCTCCGCAAACATCGCCGGCCGTCTGCGCTATGTAGGTCGCTTCCATATATGTAGAGTGATAATACTTAGATACTTAATTAAGATGATGATGGGTAAAGTTACGCCCTCAATACTGGGAGCGTGGCTTTAGCCTCAGTAATACTACTGAGGATTACTAGAAAATAAAATTTGACTGAGGAAAATACCACGAACTGTACGAGTCCCATGTGGTCTCTTCAGTATAAAAACACTTTTTACACACTGTCCCACTGTAGGATTTTCTCGTGTGTCGTGGGTGCCATGGACACACTAAGACGATAACATAAGCACCCAGACCCAGAACAAAAGTCTTAAGTCATTATTTAGTTATTTGTCTGACCGGGAATCGAACCCTGAACCACTACGTGTCAGACCGGTCCGATGACCACTGCGCCATAGATTTTGTCGTTTCATATTCAAGTCAGTGGTAAAATACGACCGTTATATGAATTTATTTAAGGTATAAACGAGTAATGCGCTCGTGTACGGTTCGCTCTGTTGTTGAATTAGGCGGCTAGCATAATAAGCAACTGAACTAAGTATAACAAAAGCAAAATGGAGCTGCGAAAATTAGCTGAGAAACGGGTCTCATTTGCAGCCCTCAAGAGGTGCTTAGTGTCACCTGCGGTATGTACTGGTTTTGTAAGTGTGTTAGAGTCACAGTGTTGTGGTATAGTGCTAAGGTATTTCAGAGTAACATTAGGTAATAATTGTTCAGTGCTTTTTTGATTAGATTTAGATAAGACACATGTTCGTTCGGTAAAAACTTGAGCGTGTCACTCTCAATTCATTTAAGTTTATGTTATATTCTTTCTTCGTAGTTAAATCCTTAACAAAAATGTAAAGCACGTCTTTATCAATCGAATTAGTGTGAAAGAAGCCTAAATAAATATATTGTCTAAATGTACCGCTTGTATTTATATCAAATTAAATTAAGGTAGTTTAGTAATAGTGTTGAGAATACTATATGTTGTTATAAATGAAACTAATACTTTTGTCGAATAATTTAATCTATTCGTGTATTACCGATAACCATTCAACTGTGAGCCAGTAAAAACCCAGCAAGTTTGTCTTTTGTCAAAAAAAACTAACTTGTCGGAAAACACGCAGTCTTATCTATTTCCATTAATTAAATGACACGTGTAACATGTTCAAGCAGCTTTATGTTCTATTATGTGTGGAGTACAGAAAATAATGCGGCCGCCACTTTTCATTACTTCATCTTTGCAATGTAAATGCGGAGTCGGAACACGGAGAAATTGAATAAGCATGCTTTGAAATGGATTTTATGGTACAAGGATACATCACGGAATTGAATTTTATATTTATTTTGTGCGCGGCTCCTGTCCTATCTCTCTGCTATATCTTTTTGTGTTGTTGTTTTGTAGCTGTTCTACAACATTTTTTTTATTGTGCTCGTGCACTGAATGCAATAAGTTGGCTTATATTGCATAGGTAGGCCTACCTATCTATATGGCGGTCAGAATTACCTAACAAAAATACTGATTTTAAAACAAATTCTTCTAAGTACTTGTCAATTTTATTTGAAGATCTTAATTGTTCGATTATTTTAAAAATAACCCGCCCAGACTCCGTAGGATTACATTCAGTGTTGACATTGAAACAAGTAAGGTATATAATGCAACATTTAGGTAGGTACATAACATACATTTTTTAAATTAAGAATCCTGCTAGAATTTTAGGAGTTAATGTCATTATAGTAAATGTCTGTGGGCGGCAGTAACCACTTAAACTCTAGTGAGTTGCATACTCGTTTACTGTTTCCATTAGATGATAAAAAATGTTAGGTACATTTATGCAGCCGCTCCCAACTCCATTAGAAGTAGCTCCAAGTTCTAACTTTGTAAGTAGGATAGTTTTTCAGAAAGTGGGTAATGAGTTTATGCAAAGTTTTCAAACATTTTTACTTGCAAAATGTTGTCTTTAGTTTATATTTAAAATGTCTTTAGAGTGTACCCTGAAGCGTGGTTACTACCGCAATTGCTCTAGAATTGTGTATAATGTGGTATAGAGTTAAGTTAGAGCTGGTCTTCGGCGCATATAACTTTGATTCATGGCTAAAGAGCGCATGAGCTATGATTGCTATGAATGAACGTCTCTAATCTTACATTGTAGTTGTGTATTGTATTAACTTGAAGGACTATAAGTAAGAACAGTCCTACTGTAGTCTTCGTTTATAAGAAATTGTCACAAATTTTAATATTAAAAGAAATATAAATGTCTTATTGTATCCACGAGCGCCTTCCGACCGGAAGCTGCGGATGGAATAAAAACTGAAGCCGCAGCAGTCTGCGAAGTGTTCCAAGCAGAAATGTTTACTCCAGCAGCAGGACAATGACGTCACTCTACCCTTTTTACGACGCAAGTTTTATTCTCGAGATTTGCCTGGGAATATCTATTGTGCGGCTCCCGAGTTAAATTCCCGCTCCGTGGAGCTGTTAGTGCGAATAGATCGTTGAAGGACAAAGGCAAGAGCTATTCCATGGAGACGCCGTAAAACCGGTAAAACAGAGTAATGGTTGCGTCTTACAGAAAAAAGTTAATTAAACCATGGAAAAGGTAAGGAAGAATGGTTTTTAGTTAAAAAGTTTCGGTTTTGGCATTTTTTTTTATTTGATTATTCTAATGATTACCGACGTACCTAATCGTACTAGGTACTGATTAAAAAGGTTGTTGATGATATTTCTTGGACATAAATGGATGGATAGCTTAACGGAAAATAGACATACCTATGTCTGATAGTCCATACATATCTAAAAATTAAGTAAATCCTTGTTAATCGTAGCGTGTAAAGTAAGTAGATAAATAGTTCCAAATTGCAAATGAAATGTAGTAAACATTCACAGTCATGGTCGTAAACGTTCATAAGATATCGAAGATTGCCTGTAACTACATCGACATAATACAGTTATGATACATATAAGAGAAGACTTTACTATCTTAGTGAAAGGAATGGTAAATATTGCTGCTCCTCTTAGCTTGCTACATAACCGTAACATACATAACATAATAATGTGGAAAGGGGTATTCAGACCGTATCTCTGTGCGTTACGTATTTTTGCAATATGTAATATTAAAGGATTCCAAACTCAAAACAAGTGTGTCTAAACCGATTTTTATTCAAATATTGTTTAAGTTTTTATTGTTTGACTAGCATGATATTATATAAATGACTAGCATGATATTATTAAATATTTTAAATAGCGATGAATGTCAAAATAGGCATGCGGCTAATATAATGGAGCTGCAGCACGCTCCGACGGACTTGGTTAAAACTTATGCTTCATATGACGTCGGCTGTTATCGTTCACAAGTTGATCACCGCGTTTCACCCGTGTTAAAGAAGTAAAAAGTCATACGTATTTAAACATTCTGTTCTTGCAACATTTTTCATTGTTGCTCCACTCCTATTAAACATAGTGTGATTTTAGCCTATAACCCTCCTCAATAAATGCACTATTTAAATCAAAAATATTTTTTTCAATTGGAACCAGTAGTTCCTGAGATTACTAGCTGAACCCTGCGGTTTAATAGTAAGTAATATTAAAAAGATTGTTCTTTTGGCTACTATATCCATTGTAACAGCTCTGTAAGTTCAGAGTACACCAAGCTTCGCCCATAGTCAGTTTTGTGTGTTCAATAACGTATTCGCATTTCTGTTGTAACGATTGCGAATCCCATTTGTAAGAAGTGCGTCGTCCTTGTCTTAAGGCGGAGAAAATATGTACATAATATTTCGCATGCTATCTGTCTGAACGCTCGCCGTATGAACTTTATTAGCGCCATAAATTATTCCCATATCTTTTTTATGGGCTTTGTTTAATGGTTTATTCTCATAGTGGTTAGATTTCCGCGGTTATGTTTATGGTTATTCTGGCTCGGAATGTCATAGGCAATTTTATTATTTTACGTATTATTTATGATTTCTTCTTTCTTGGTTATTCGTGCATTGTTAGATTGTTACTCTTTATTATATTGCTACTTTCTTCGAATACAGACAGGTTTTCTCTTTAATTTACCTCTACCGGATCATAGTCGGTTTGCAGTTCAGTTCAACCATAACATTAAATATCTGTACTGTTCATTAGTTGTTATCAAGGTTGACTTTTATGGAAATATGTTTATAAACTCTGTCAAACAGCAGATTGTCGGCGTAATATTTTGTCCAATGAATAATAACTTTATTAGAAAGTTTAATATTATTTTTACTTACCTACTGAAGTCAATGAGTATTTAAATCAGTATTGTTAAGGGTGTTTGAAAAAATCATTCCGCTTTCATTACAGCCGTCTAGAGACCGGGAGTCTTTGATTGCCAGTCACTTCCAACCCTTCGCTCGTCTGTAATTAAACCCGTCGCGATTAGTCCACGCAGGCACCTTCTTCCTTGATTGGATTCCGGATTTAAGCGCCTACAATAGAGAACTATATGGATTTGAATTTCTGGAATAGCTCAATTTTACAGAACACAATAAACTGAAAACATTTTAAAATGATTTTTAATTTATCTACGACATAATATTTCGAGGTTTATTAATAGGGTTCCGTTTTTATTACTTTGGGTACGAAACCTCAAAAGTTTTATATTTGGTGGCACGGAACGAGCTTGACTTGAACTAAACCAATTATTTTTATTTCAAAAAGTATCATTTAGATAGTGTTATGAGTACAACACACGGCGTTTCCTGGGCCCGCAAGACTCATTATACTCACAAGACTCTGACTTTTCTTAAAATGCAAAGAGTCAGTTTTCCCATGCCATAATGCAATAAGTTGCGTCAAATTGCCTTCACAAGATTGTCTCGTGTACAAGCAATTTTGGTCCTAAAGGAAGCGGGCATTGTCTTGTTACATTCTGTTCGTGTTAAGTTTCAAATTTAAAAGATTTTATCTCTTTATTTTTCCAGCAACAAAGACATCTTTGGCCTTTTGAGAATCTTTGCCAGTTTTAGTATTATTTTCTTATTTTCGTTTGAGATTCTCACTAACATTGTAGATATGCTTTAGAGTTTCCAACTGTAATGTAAAAAGTTTTCGGATTACCTACAATGATATTTTCATAACTTTTATGGTGTAATTTATAATCTCATTTTATTTATTGATGCGTTTAAATTCGTGACTTGGTAATTTTCCGAAGTTTTGAAAGAATATCTATACCTACTATACAAATAAATAAAATTGAAGTGTGTTTGTGATTTCAAAGTAACATTTTTTTACTCAATGTATATAAAAGTGTACACGATACCTACCTATAACGCAAATGCAATTATTATTTTTTGTCTGTCCGTTTGGCTGATCTTCTATAGGGCTGGACCGATTTTGACGGGATGTTACCTATGTTTAGATGCTACATTAGTAACTTATGATATTTATGATACAGCTATAAATACTCTAGATCAAGCAATATTTTTATAGTAAATACAGTAAAAGAATTATACGCAAGGTGTTTAATTCTTTTATTGTATTTGTTTCTACAATAAAACACCAAAAAGCATTATTGACTTACCGGATAAAATGTTTAAATTAACTATAAAACAATACTTTTGTGATAAAGCATATTATAATGTAAACGACTATTTAAATGAAAATGTACATGGTGTGACGTAACTCCGGCTCCACTATATATAACATAATATTAAGTGCCATTTGTAATACACATTATTTTACAACCTTTTTTTTTTAAATGCCATAATGCACACATATGGAGTTTCTTGCGCTATCTTATCTCCATAACGAATAAACTTTTCGAGGCGCTGATAGAGTTTTAGACGTTCAAAAAGTGTTCAATATGATCAACTTTCAATAAATGAGATTTGAATTTGTAAGAATATAATGACTACCAAGGAGTATATTATTCAACTAAATTTCATATGAAACTGCAAATAGTACTTGTATAGCTTACAAACATAAGTAGTTATGTGGCAAAGGTGAATGTAGTAGTTTGTAAACTAAACATTAGCTCAAACTGTTACCAGGATGTAAAGTAGTGTCCCCGGGGAAGGCGCTGCTGATGCTGTAACAATGGCATGTGTCTTAACGATAAACAATATAAAGAGGGTCACACTCAAGCGCATATATTATGTATAGGTGACGGTATTTAAATAAGAAATTTGGGTCGTAAATTACGGTTATCTAAAGTACTGGGTGTAATTGTATCGCTGAACGGTTAATTTACATAATGTTATCGAGGAATATAATATTAGAAAGACATTTAAGTACAAAATATTGTATGATATGAGATTCAATGAAGAAAACTTCATATATTCATAGTAAGCAGTTACCATTTTGGCGTCCTGTTAATGAGGGCTGTAAGTGTAAAAAAACGGTCTTATTACTAAGTTATCGAAAATGTTACTTAAATATGTTACAGCAACGAAAATTTCAGATAACCCGGGAATATTTACCTACCTATGTAACACGAGAGGAACTTAAGTTTACAAGGTGGGCCTCGCATGTGTCTTTAATGTGAATGGTGCACGGTGCGATGCAACAGGAGCATTGTTTGCAAATAAAATAAAAATATATTTAATGTTCTTGCGCTGATATTATATATTTTAAAATCGAATGCAAAACGTGGAGTGAAAAAAAGGAAGAGAAAACTGGAATTGGTATATGGGGAAATGAGGCGACTCCCAGTAAGAACAACCGTGCCTACTTAACGTCAGTGCTTGTTAGTCCTTGAGACACGTAAATTTTGTTTCTTGGGTAGTAAATTTTATGTAAAACTTCGTAAACATGTCTCGTTCATTGTTCACAAGAGGCAACCAATAAAAATGTAGGTTTCTTAGTTGTAAGAATAAGATTAGGTCCTGATTCCTAAGTGTTTGTTTGGCTACAGCGGTTACCATAATAATAGGCATCTATGCCACTTCCTCTTTTTCTCTCGTTTCCACCCTTAAATGTGCGATACAATGACTTTCAAACAAATTTGAATTTAGTTTGTAAGTGTTATTAGTGACGATAAGCTGTCTAAAAGGCATTTATTTTAAATTATTCTGTTCAATTTAATTAATGTAGTTTCCTATTTTATTCAATTAGACGACACATTTATCTGTTATTCTATGTTTAGATAATAAATCAATAATAAATGTAATTTAAATATAATTTGTGGGAATTCGAGATTTCGTTAATTTTAGTGAAGATTATAAAATTTACGAATGGATTTTTAACATATTAGTATCATCGTAGTTATTCTTAAAAAATTATGAATCTTGACAATAAGAAAATAATGAGTTAATAATTCAAGTATTCGTAGTGATTTAAATCTCTGATCGGAAGGTTTCTATCGTATAGATTTAAAATGAAAGTTTATAACTGTAGTATAGACTCTTAATATAATTAATGAAATAGTTAATGCATTAATTATTGTTTGTTGTCTAGTAGTATTTTTTTTTACTTTTAGGAACTAAAGGAGTTTAAATGTTAATTTGGATAGCTGCCACAGCGTGTACCAGGGTACCAGAGGATCATAAGTGTAAGGCGGTGCGCGGCGGGCGGCGAGCGCGGGCGGTGTGTTAGCAGTTAAAGTATTTTATGCTCGGGCGGTGCGGTTTCCCTCTGTTCGTCTTTTTATCTCCACGTAGCTGCGGTATAGTGATGCAGCTGTACAATATTTCCGGCGTTTGGCAACATGACAAGATTTTTTGGAGTTGTTTTTACCATTTTAAAGGAAATGCGACGGCATTTATACATTCAAACAGTTTTTCTTACACTGGTTTCTGGTAATAATACAAGTAGTATACAAGGTGGTAGAACCTTTATGGTTCGACTCCGGAGGCACCACCGCCATATCTATTTCTGCCTAGTAACAGCAGTTGTATTCTGGTATGAAGTGTGTGGTAAGGAGACATAGTTATCTGTGGTCGACCTCAGGCAGGACTGTGAGGTTATCTGGAGATCATTACAGATGTCCATGGGCGGCAGTGGCTACTAACCATCAGGAGGACTGTAAGTTAGTTTATTACCTCTATTTCTTAAAAAAAGGTATTATTACTTTGAAATTAAACAGTGACGATGGCTGTAATAGAAAGTAAGTTTTAAAAATGCTCCGTTGTAATAAAGTTAAAATAGTCTTCCAAGGCCTACTTCCCCCGAGTGGTACTAAGCTGTCATCTTGAAGTGAGTGAGGCGTCTCAGCCACGCCATGCTAATATGAGGTCGAGAGTCTAGATCAGAGCCGAAGATAGACCTTACCCACTCACAAGCGCACTACGTAAGTACTTTTAGTGAGTTAACGTCACTAAATATTTTAAATTCTATTTTGGTAGTATTTTGGTGAAAAGGAACAATCCATTAATATTTTACCCCTTTCAGGGAATACTTATTTTGTATATGAATTAAGTAGTAATGAGTGAATGGGTTTGCATATTTTAAAATCCTACAAAAGCCTGTTAAAGACAAATAATACTTCCGACAACCCCCGTGGCGGAGCGGCCACATTATGGCGCGTAGTGGGTCTCAGATTCGGACCCCGGCTAGACAGATATCTGAATGACGAATTAAGATTTCTGTTCTAAGGCTGGGTATTTGTGTAACCATCTTTGTGTGTCCATAGCACCCAAGATACTGAAGATCCTACTGTGCTGTAATAACTTGCATGCACGTGAAACTAGTTGCTAACCACTAGATGGTCGATATCCGGAGTATCTTGATAATCGGGGTCGAGTGGCGCTCCACCGCGCGGCGCTCAGCGGCTGTTAGTGCTGTTACCCACTCGCCGCTACCGACCAGCTGCTTGAGGCAACTTGCTCTAAGAGTTTAATCGCTGTTCGATTGGTTCTTACAAGCACGGTTGTATAGTAGAGATGATTATACCTATTGTAGTAGAAATATATTCATATTCATAAGCGGCATTGCATTCCAAAGACTAAACAAAATAATGCTTACACTTTTTAATGGCACTTAAAAATGGTTATTTTTCTATAGCGCATAACAAATTTGGACTTTGTAGTAACTCTACACAATATTGCTTTGCGTTATTAGGTGTGCGAATGAAAAATTGCAGCCGTAAATTCATGTTTCGTTTGTTTCTAGCGAACTTCCTTTGTTTAGAGTTTAGCTATTCCATAATAACAAAGATAACGCATTTAGCTCTCGGGACGGTGTATCGCGTAAATTATGTGCGAGCAAAAAGCTATTCCACGATTCATACGCCGGCGTTCATTAACAACTTGTAACTATGTTGTGGAATGTGCTGTTGATTACAATGTCGCCTTGAATTGTGGCCGAATCATTATGGTGGTTATAGTTGTAAATCTTGATGGAATATGTGTTATAAAGCTGATTTATTGTTTGTTGCTGAGGACTCATGCAAAAGTCTAGTTAAACATTTTTTTATATTTTTTTCTGTACTCTAAAAACTTAGGACATTGCAGGTACCTGCTGATCTTTATAAATATAAATAATAATTAATACTTTTAGTCAACGAATAAAAAACATATATACATCTAGCTATTTGTTCACGTCATTGTAGTGACAGTATCTAATGATAAGTGGCCAGTACCACTCGGAGACAACTCAGATCAACTCAAATAGAACTGGACTCCCAAATACTTCCAATAGACGTCAAGTCAGTAAGTCGACTGCTCTTCTGAGGAACTAATTTGTAACGTACAATATCTATACTGCTTGGCCGCTTTACCATACCTTTCAAACCAGGAAAACCAGACATAATACTTACAAACCAGAACATAGCAGCGCTTAGAAAGATTCATTCGATTTTCAAGGTTTACTTTAGCTAATTTGTAGTCATTTGGCGTAACGAGAGTGCAAACTTTACGATCAGCTATAAAGTTCACGCCTTATTAACTGGCTGTTTGTGATGTACCGTTGTAAAAAGACATCGGATGTAAAAGGCACTGTTCGTAATAAATTATTATGTTACCCTTATCTAAACGGTGTTAGACCATCGAATTTTCTATTAACATTTAACGTTTTCCGTCAATAAAGCGGTTATTCTGTTCGTTCTATTTTATTTCGTTAACGAGTTAATAATGGTGTGTTTAAATAAGTAATGGTAAAGCGGTGGTAATTTGCGTTTTAAAGGCAGGCATAGCTAAGACACTCACACTACCGACTTCGACATTGATTTGAAGTTGAAATACCTAGAGCAACATTGCTCACTTATTATTTTCATTGATTAGTTGGTTTTGATTTACCTATACCTCAGCTTGTTATGGACCATTCAATCGCAACTGATTACAAAAAGTATAACGCTTAAAATGACTACTACGAGTAAAATATTCATCAATTGAATTGGCGGAACGTTAAAGTATCTATCGTAACTCCCGCTAATTTATTATTAACGTTCACCCTCTGGCGTCTGCACGACGTTTATACACTTTATTATATGAAATTACGAAATGAATT
>DWPV01007821.1:0-10439 GCA_018251915.1 Urbanus proteus proteus
TAAAGAGTACTTTAGTATAATAATCATTATTCGCAATGATTTCTGGTTTAGAACAAATTTCTTTTACTAGATGTGATATTGTCATTGTTATTGATAAGTTGTTATCATCAAAATTCGTTGTTGCCAATAATTCTAAGGCCAATGTTTTTGCTAGTAGCAATTTTTCCTGAAATACAATAGTTAAAAACGTTAAGATTAACCAATTTGTCTATAAAAATAATCTGGATTTTATATAAATGGTAATACTGGGATATCCAGAATTTTCGGTTGAATTTCGTTTCGAGCTGAAGGAATGTTTAAAACAGCAGTGTTAAGCAATGTTGTGTTCTAGTCTGAAGGATGTGGCATACTTATCTGAGGCTTTTCAGTTCAGTTCACAGGGGTAGTAACGCATCTGAGGTCAACCTCAGGTAGGACCTTGATCTTATCTAGGGTTGATTACACATGTCCATGAGCGGCAGTGACCGCTTACATTAGGTGGACTGCATGCTCGTTTGTTACTTTAATCATATAAATTAATTTGAAATCTTGTAGTGAGGCTTAATCATTTGTACTCTGACACAAATATTTGTTATGGGTAGAACTTATAACCTACACCAATTATGGTCTCCAAATATGTAAGAAATAAGACAAAGTCAAAACCTCTTACCATTATCAAAACAGCTTCACCATCTTCAATCTTTGATGCCACACTCATCCACTGTTTACCATCCAGGCACGGCAGCAACAAACTCAGGTCAAATAACTCGGTTTGGTCAGTTAGTGATGATATGACCAGTTTCTTGTTACTGTATTTGATGTTTAAAAGTTTCAGCTGAGCGAAACTTAGGCAAAGTTTCAGGAATGACAGAATTAGAGGTGGGTTCTGAAAAAAGAATATGTATAGTCTTATAGTAATTTAGTAGTGAATTTTGAAGACTGAAGAATAATAAGAAGGTTCTGTATCAATTAAATATGTATATATTGCTATATTTAAGGTTTATTGACACATTTAATTTTATTTTACTTTTTATTTTTATTAAATTCAACATGACACCATAGTTCCCAAAAGAATGCAAGTTTAAATCAAAAAAAATTCACTTTAGCTTTCTTATCGCCCCATACTAATATCTTTTCCGTCTCATGGCTGCCATGCACACACACAAAAACGAATACACAAACACCCAGATCCAGAATAGGATTTATATTAAATAATTCAGATATCTATTGCGTTTCAGGTTGAAATGGTGAGTGTCTTCCGACAAGTCATCAAACGTGGTAGGACAATGTCTGCTCTAAACTATAGCTTTATATAAATAACAACAGATCTTACTTACATAACTCAGCTTCAAAATGCATTCTCCAAATTTTTTCAAACAAACATTTTCAAAATTCTCGTACGTTGCCCAGAAATCTTCAATTATTGGTAACGGGATCGTATGATCCGCCATTTTGTTGTGTCGAAGAAAACTACACAAAATGGCGCTGAGAAATTCGGCTAGAGTGATGATTGACGGACCTGGAATATTGCAGATAAGTAATTATTAAATTAAATAAACATATTTTTAAATCAATAAGAATAATAAAGGTAAGTTTATTAGCTAATGAGCATGCATCCCAACTGTTGTAAGTGACCACTTTCCAGGGACATCACTACATAGTAGAAAACAAAGTTGCTGTCTGTCCCTATGTATGCTTAGATCTTTAAAACTACACAATGGATTTTGATGCTGGTTTTTTTAATAGATAGAGTGATTCAAGAGGTTTATATGCATAATAAAATCCATTATATAGTAGAGTAGCATGATAAGCCACAGGCAAAAGTTAATCTATAATCAACCACAAATAAAAATACCTACCGGAGATAAGTCACGGATAAATTACTATTTCCGAGGACTAAGTTGAAATGTCTCAAATTAAATTTTCCTTTACCACAGCTTTCAAACCAGAACACAGCATTGACATAATTGTCATCATAAAAAATATCTTTACTTACTAACAAATCCTTCTTCAAGCATCATTAAGCAGTTTACTTCAAAATCCTTTTGAAGAGACAACAATAGATCTTTGTTTTGCCTAAACATTAATTCTGATGTTAGCCTTCCATACATTTCAACACACTCTTCTGGAAAAATATCTTCCCCGGTTAATATCTTACTTTTAAGTTTCTCACAATCTTCACCATTATTTTGAGATTCTGCTATTTTCTGTTTCAGTTCAAATTGTTCAACATTAGAAGCTTCTAAGCCGAACTTAATTTGGGGTATAATTTGGGTGATAAAGTCCATTCCCCTGCTCAATTTAAATAGTACTTGAAGCAAGCAATTCATTGTCTCTATGTATGATGGTAGAACGCTACTGCTTTTCTTAACAGTCATCAAGTGTGGTAGTACTTGCTTTATCTTCGGCTCTATTAAAGATGGATCTAGTTTTAGTGCTATTTTGATTATTTGCAAACTAGTTTTATCTGGTTTCCCTTCCATCTTTAGCTGTCCAATCATAACTGCTTGCAAGAAAGCTGTAAAGTTTTTCTTTATTTCAATTTTCGCTATTTTCTCTCCCAATGTATCTGTGAGTCTAACACTGATATCAATTTCGTTTTGGTGCAAAACTACTAGCATTGTTAAAAACATATTTCTTTTTGACTTTTCATCATTTTCCTCGAAGACTATTGTAGGCATCTTCATTGCAGGATTCATGTAAGTTTGTGCCATATTTAATATATTTGCCGCTATGATATAAAAGGCAAAGACTAACTGACTTTCAGAACGGAAACAGCTTACAAATACATTTATAAAGTCTGTTAAAAACTGATGGTCCTTGACCGTACGTCCTTTTGGAAAAGTAAAGAATGCATTCATAATCTTTATAACAGATTGTATGTTATCGCCTTTCTGTGCAATTAAGTCATCTATATTTTCTTTCCTTATAAGAGTAGTTAGAAAACTTGCATAGAATGATTTTTTTGTTATCGGAAATAGTATATGTTGACAGAAATTGATAACAGTATTACGACACTCTGTATCTAAATAACTAAAAATAGTTTCCAAGTTCTCTCCTTCTAATAGTTTGATAATAAATTCTAATTTCTTTTTGCACTCTCTATAATATTTCACTACATTATTAAGTATTCTCTCACTTAGATGTTTCTCGTTCTCATTTTTCAAATGTTGAAGTAATGTAGTTGTTATAAATAAGTAATCATCAATTTCTGAGCTTAACTGTGATGATATTTTGTCATTTTCGAGAAAAGCTACTATGTACTGTATGTCTTCGTTTTGTAATGGATTACTATGTAAGTACTGTGACGCCACCTGCAATTTCAAAAATATACAACATATTATACCAGTGTTCTGATGTGCCAGACGCACATAGACAAATACATAAACATCTAGAACGGAGAACCAAAACCCATTGAGAACAGAAATCTAAACACATCATACAGATATCTGTCATACCAGGAATTGAACCCGTGACCTACTGCATGTCAGACTGGTATGATACTACAAAACAACGACATCCGGGAGATGAGCAGCAGCATCTTTCTGAGTAACCTCATCATCCAGTGCAGTAACTACCATGCACTCCAGGGGTTGTTGGCCAGACTCCATATATTATGGTGAGTTAGATAACTAGCAGTGGACTTCAAAATGCACATGGAAGAGATCAGGGGGTAATTCAGTAAGGAAACAGCCACCGTCATCAATGCTGCACCAGCGATGATGAATTAGGTTTTTACTTATTTCACATAGCCATATTCATTTTGATACATGAACATTTTTTTAAAACAACAGTATCTGTTAGTAATACCAATGACATTCATCAACATCTTCGACCACAAATATGACTTTACTTGTTAAAATATAATGCTTTATTTGGCAGGCTGACTTGTATCGAGCACAGAGACAATTGTCACTTTGGTGAATTACCCCCAGTATTACTCAGCAATTTTTATTCAATTCTACTGTATGAAAATTAAGTTTTGTAACAGTAGTATGGATCAAACATGTGTTGCTAACTTATTAATTTAACATTGAGTTAGAAAACAATTATAGTGTGTAGAAAGCACTATTATTGTTTAGATATAATATTATTCCTCCTGTTATTTCTTAAATAAGATTTGAGGTACAAACCTTAACCAATCCAATCTTCAGTTCACCGGTAAGATCGTCAGCATTATTCATCCAAGCTAACACTTCCTTCACGTCCTTGCTGGTCAACCGGTTCCTCTTCATCAGACCTTCGAGCCAGTCGGCCACTATCCGCTCCTTGGGCGTGGTGGCAAAGTGGTGGGAGTTGACCAGGTTCTTAGCAAGCCGGAGCCGCTTGGGTAATGGTGTGCTGTCGTCATCTAGTTTACGTTTTAGCTCTGGAAGTTTTAAATATTTTTTGTGTGCATAAATAAAAAACGTCTCGTTTTTAATTTCCATGTAATTATGTATGATAGAGTTTTTCATGTGATTTGTAAGTGCATATGTCTTTTTATGTAGTTAATTTTACTATTTTACGATACGTATGACATTCGCACGTTTACTAAAAGTCGGACAAAATATATTTTAAAAAAGCTAACAAATTTGAATTTTTTTGGGTTATGTGTGTGTGTGTTTGTTAGCCTCTAAAAAAAGGGGAACATTACATTAAAACTAGTGTGATTCTAAAGAGAGTTTTATATGTTTATTGTTTAACACGAACTTTATAGAAATAGGTTAGAAAAGCCTGAAATTAAATATAATATTGCTATAAAAACATACCATTTAAAGGATGTAAAGACATTTTCACAAAAAACTTGTCTCGTAAGGTTGTCTCGTTTGTTATTTAAATAAATTATTAATTATTTATTAATAAAGTATTTTAATTTAAAAATTCACACACAATTCACATATTTCACATGCGATTGTTGTGGAATAGCGTTTTGTTATTTCATGTATATCAAAGATGTCAATGTCAAAATTAAAACTGTGAGAGAAACAAATAACAATTATAATTAATTTATCTCTTTAGAAATAAAATATTTTTCAATGTAATTTAACTGAATATTGTATCATAATCGTAATAAATAAACTATCGTGTGAATGATTGAATATATCCGGTATTAAAAAATCTTTGTCCGTTTATGTCATACTTGCAATAATTAAACGATTTTAGTTTTTTTTTTTATTATATACAATACCTAGCATATACTCGTTTACAGCCAATTATGAAATAACATTTATATTTATTTTATGAAGATTACACTCCTTTTTGTTAGTGCTCGACGATTTACTTTCTTTAAATGGAAATATAGTAGCGTTTCAATTGAAAAAGTTGTGGTGGCGCGTACTAGGCTGCAGTCGAACAACGAAGGTTTCGACCTTCTTTAAAATATTATTTAGAAATATATGAGTTACACCTTTAATCCTATTAGGATAACTAGGATACGGGCATATCCAAAATTTCAAAATGTCTAAGTAGACAAACACAGTTAATTAAAATAATATTGGTTATTCCAAATCCAGATATCTACGTAACTGCTGATACCAGAAATAGTTACAAAAATGTCACACTAATAATCTTATTCATATTGTACGGAACAAGACATTAAGAACATGTGGGAGTTAATTAAGGTATCATGTAAAACAATATTTTAGTAGGTGTATATCATGAAAAAGACAACAGGAAGTGGCACGTGGGTGAATTGAGGCGACCACCAGTTTGCCAGTTGTTGAGACCCGTAATTTTTTTTTTGTAGGCATTATTTTTTTTGTAAAACTTCGTAAACGTGTCTCGTTTATTGTTGACAAAAGTCAAGTAATAAAAATGCAGGTAGTTTAGGGTACTAGAAGGTACTTTTCTATGTGTTTGTTTGGTTACAGCAATTCCCATTCCAATCGGCTCGTATGCCACTTCTTGCTGTCTTTTTCTTTAGCCTAGTAGTATTATAATTGTTAAAACTCTTACTTACTTTCCGTATGATTCCCAATGGTGTGCGAAGTCTATCAATTCGGGCCAGCTCTATAGCCTAATCTTCTCTTACTTTGTAAATTTGTCTGTTATGTCTGTATAGTAATAGTTGACGATGACAACGAGGTTTATATTTTAATCGAAACTATGTGCTAGGTACTGTTTTAGTTCTGAGGTGTTAGTTGACAAACTGAGTCGATTGTCTTCTGAATTTACAAGGTTAAGCGATTAGTCCAAGGTTTAGCACTATAAGTGCATTTGGTGTTTGCTTTGAATACCACCACTTCCTTTCTTCTCGTTGGTTTAATAAGAGGTGACTACGGGACAAAATCCAGGAGATGGGCAGCAGCGTCTTCCTGTGTAACATCAACTCTGGGGTTTGGCTGGTCACCATCATGCATCATCAACCCATTATTGTCCCACTGCTGGGTACGGGTCTCCTCTCAGTGAGAGGGATTTTAGACCTTAGTCCACCGCGCTGGCCATGTGCCAATTGGTGGACTTCTCACACCTTGAGAACTTTTTTTTAATCACTCTCAGATGTGCAGGTTTTCTCGGGATGTTTTCCTTCACCGTAAAGCAAGTGATAATTTATTTCTTATACGCACATAAATCAGAGGTGCGTGCCCGGGATTTGAACTTCGGACCCCTCGATTGAGAGGTCAAGTTTCAATCGCCATTTCTTGATAAGTTGGTAGAGTTTACCACACGATCTAAACAAACCGCGAATCTATTTACGTTTCGAGAAAAACAACTTTTATTTATTTACGAATCAAAACATAAATTTGAAGCGATATTTATTTACAGAAAACGTAGGAGAAATATAAAATTCAGTTATTCGTTGCATAAAAGCAAACAAGAATCTATTCAGCCACGAATGAATATCTTTTGAAAGGAAATAAAAATACGTTATGGAATATAGATCGTGTGGGATTTCATTTTATGTTTGTATAAATGCTGCGGTTCTCAACATTTAGATTTATTAGTAGTAAAATCGTCAGAAAGAGCGTAAAAGACCGTTAGACATCAAAATCATAGATACAGATACATAGATACCGTTGTATAGATCTTTGATCAAAATATTTTTTTACTCCATGATCACTGGCAGATCAAAGATTTTCGTTTGGCGCTTAGCTGAATATACACGTTCAAAAAAGTTGATGGCACAAGAAAATTCTCACATTCTCCACACTAAGTAATTTTGATTAAAAAGGTCTTCTATTTTTGAATTTTGCTGCCCTTAAAAAGGTCACAGTAGAACTTAAATAGGTATATCATTTTAGATTTGGGAGAAGGGATTTTATCTACATTGTTCTATGTAACATGTAAAAATGATTTCGGTAAAAATGAAATAGAACAGAACTGTCCTTTTTGTTGTTTTAGAAAACGCGATAGCACCATTTAGGTAGATACCAACCTACGGAAAAGAGAGAAAGAAGAGGAAGTGGCACAGGTGGTAAAATAGGGACTGCTGTAGCCAAACAAATACATAGAAATTAGTACCTAATCGTAATCTTACCACTAAGAAACCTGCATTTTCAATGATTGCCTATTGTCAATTAACGAAGCATGTTTACGAAGTTTACAAAAAACTACCCGAAAAACAAAATTTACGTGTCTCAATGATTGGAAGCACTGACGTTAAGTAGGCAAAGCTGTTCGTACTGGTAGTCGCCTCGATTTGCCCACGTGCCAATTCCAGTTGTCTCTTTCTTTCATGAACGAACCCACCTAATCGTAATTTACGATCTATCTAGTAGGATGGAAATGTCACATCCCACACAGTTATTCCGCCGTAGGCATCAGGTATATGTAACAATTTTCCACCCAGTTACTTCGGTTGGGCTGTACAAATATTACTATTATTGTACTTCTACGTTCTATTAATGCAGGCTGTAAGTACGATAAAAATATAAATTAATCAAAGCAGTGTTAGGTTAGTCGTTTAAAATATTTATAGCCTCACACGATTTTTTTATTACTATGAACTAGGAAAATTTTGGAAGGTGGTAGAGTAGTTTGTGGTTCGACTCCGGAGGCATAACCGTCACACCTATTTCTACCTTATAACAGCAGTTTTCAGCGCTGCTGTGTTCTGGATTAAAGGGTGTGGTAAGGGAGACATACTTATACCAGGAGTTCCAAGTTAGTCCTCAGGGGTAGCAACGCATCTGCGTCCGAACTCAGGTAAGACTGTGATCTCATCTAGGGTTATTACAGATGTCCATGGGCGGCAGTGGCCACTTACCATCAGGTTACCACTTACCTTTTAATATAAAAACGAGCGTGCAGTCCACTGATGGTAAGTGGTTACCGCCATCCATGGACATCTACGATTAAAACCAGATAAGATAAGTCTTACCTGAGGACTAAGTTCGAACGCTTCGTTGTCTACCGAGACATACATCCAAGCCGTTCTAACGAGCAATGTCACGGGACAAGCTAGTGGTCTCCTAAAGGTTAGGTTACATAATATCCAAAAGGTTAGAAGGTTATTTTCCGAATTAGGAGTATTTTCACGTTATTATTGAAAAGCCGCCACAGTTTAGGTAAACCGCGAATTCACTATATCCATAGCTCCAAAAACCTAGACAGGCCAAACTAATTAGTTAAGTTATTATGAGGTCGGTTATATACCTGCTGGTCTATTAGCGGTGATTTATAAATTACGTCAGACGTTAAAGGGGAAAGAGGGGTTCGACGAAGTGTGACATTGTGTGACAAGGGGTGGGGACGGGTCCAGAATTTAGTGATGTCAAATTTCTAAATTTGGAACTGCTGTTTTAATTTAATTGTTTTTATGTATTTTTGAAGTAGGTATGTGACGTCACAGTAGGGAGGGGGTCTCACAAATCTGACAGCTATGACATGGGCGGGGGGATACATACATGGATGAAATGAGTCCTTACGCACATCAAAGCATTTTTACGTAGTATTTTTTTTAATAGTTGATTTAGGTAGGTTTTACTACGTAGCTTCATGATGGAAAGTAGTAATGGACCTTTGAACCCTTCTTAATATAAAATACCAATGTTTACCTATAATTTCCTACTTACTTACTATATACTTTAAATATACTTTAAACCGGCTACTATATAACCGCACCTTTACACATTTTGGCAAGCGCTTTCCTAGTTTGAAATTGAAATCTGTAGGGCGGAAGAGCAAAACATTCCACTATGCTATACCTATTGAAGATTTTCAAAATTGCTTTCTTGATTCGATTCGATTCTTCGATTATGTTATATAACTGCAAACTTTTATAAGGGTCTGAGTAGCGTTGAAGAAGTAAATGAGAATGCAGTTCAACTGATGGTAAATGATCATGTAAATCAGTGTTTCCCAAAGTGGGCGATAACGCCCCCCTGTGGGCGCTGGAAGCCTAGAGGGGGGCGGTGAGGGGCTCAGAAAAAAATGGGGGGCGCTGACGATCTTAAAATGGGCGATGGGTTTTTGTAACTTCAGATACTTAATTAATATTTTAAGATTCATTGAAATTAAAGTCCTCTTACTACACAATAGGTATTCATTTATTAGTTCATATTTGTATCCTATTTTTATTGTATAAATATAAGCTAAAATATATTAAATATTTATTATTTTTAATGCGATCACAATGCTATTTATACATCTTAAGATATGTAGTAATATGTATCAAACAGTTAGAAATATTCCTGTTTTCAATATTCGTAAATAAAAGATACACTTAAATAATATAAAGTTCTATAATTATTGCTTTCCTTGATAAGAAAAGTCTCGTTTAGAATATATGTATGTTTTAGAATTCTGGTTCGACTCCATCGGCACCGCCGCCACACCTATTTCTGCCTCATATCGCCAGTGGTAGAGCTGTGATAGCCTAATGGTTGAAACTTGGCCTCTCAACCGTTTGAAGCTCAAATCCCAAGCTCGCACCATTGATTTATGTGCGTATTAGAAAATAACTATCACTTGCTTTATGGTGGAAGAAAACATCGTGAGGAAACCAGCACATCTGAGAGTACTTAAGAGAAAAAGGTTGTCAAAGGTATGTGAAGTCTACCAATTAGCACGTAGTCAGCGCAGTGGACTGAGCCTTAAAACACCTCTCACTGAGAGGACACCCATGCCCAGCAGTGGGACAATAATAATAAATAATAATAAATAAATAATACCGGCTCGCAATGAAATTGCTTCAAGAAGTGCAGTTGTGGTTCAAGGTGGCACAAGGATGGACACCCTTTACCCCGGAGCCATCGACGAGTCAGGTACCTTCGCAGCGTTGCCGGATCCCTCCTCCTGGTCGGAGGAGCTGGCGGTGACGATGGCAAAGCTCAACAGTGTCGTCAACTGCATGTCAAAGCGCAACACGGTGCCGAGGGCGGATGGAATACGAAGGGTAAGCTTGGGTCTTAGCGCTGTGTTTTGGCTGCAGCAGCTATTCATCGCCTATCTCCGCAACGGAAGTTTTCCTTCCGTGTGGAGGCGGGCGAGGTTGGTGCTGTTGCATAAGAGGGGGAAGCCTGTAGACTCCCCATCAG
>DWPV01007822.1:0-10438 GCA_018251915.1 Urbanus proteus proteus
TCTATTGATTTTTAGCGTCGATTGGTCTCAGAAAGTAATGGTATTGTTAAAAAAAATCAGCACAGTATTTTCTTTTATAATATTGTATATGTTGTGAGAAACTGAAATATTATTTAAAATATTAAGCGTTTTTTTTTTATAACAATGAAGAAGCAAAAAAGTAGTCCATTTGATGGTGAGTAGCCACTGCCGCCCATAGACTTCTATAACCAACACCATACCCATAGAGCAGAGGTTATGTCTGAAAGTACTCTGCGTTTTATTTGAATTACCTTATATTGCGTTGCTACTCTTGAGGACTGAGACAGTCGCCTCTTTGTAAAATCTATTGATTTTTAGCGTCGATTGGTCTCAGAAAGTAATGGTATTGTTAAAAAAAATCAGCACAGTATTTTCTTTTAGCCGTGACATTTATTTCCATGGTTATTAGAATCGGCTCCAACAGATATTGCCTAATCTGAGCGCCGGTGTATCCAATGCCTGTAATGAAAGCCGATCGCAATTGATCCCAAAGCTAAGAGCCTTAAGAAATAAAACGTTATTTTTATCTTATTAAATTCTGCTATAGACCTTTTCGAAGTATCGATACGTGACTAATAAAACTTTATTATTATAGATGTATATTTTAGCAATGCTGATGGCGTGTACTGCCTAGATAGCTTTAGATTTTTAGATAATTTAGGCCAAATGTAGTGTATAAACCCGACGACGATTTGAGGACCCGCGTGGCGGAACGGTTACCATACCGGTCTGACGCGCAATGGGTCCCGGGTTCGATCCCGGCCGGACAGACATGAATGATGAACTTAGATTTCTGTCCTAGGTCTGGGTGTTTGTATATTCATGTTTGTGTGTGTCCATGGTACCCAGGACACAGGAGAAAATCCTACTATGGGACTATGACTGTAGAAATCGTAAAATCACTCCAGTATAATTGGTACTATATTTTAACTAAACGGCCCATCAATATTAGTGCAGTAGATGTTAATATTATCCGATACATAAGGATAATAACTGTTGTATTCCACCATAAAATTATGCTTTAAATAAAAAGCATATTTAATAACCAAGATGATTTTATTTAACTAAAGGCTAGAATTCGATCTCGAACATCGTATTGCGATATGGCACCAAGATATCGTTCAAACAAAATATATGAAGGTGATTCAATAGGATATTTACAATAGAGTACGATACTTTACGGGCTTTGCGTCCCATTCATATGTGCGCTAGGCTTTAGGTAGTAACTCAGCATTTCCAAAGAATTTCCAACCACCACAATAGGTAAGTTATAAGTTTTCATTGTACAATATTCAAAGAACAAAGATTTCAATGGCAATTACTTCAAATGCTTTTCTTGTTGATATTTTCAAGGTATTTCTACTTGAATAAATTAAATAAAGCGGTTGCTTTACATTCCAACAATAATAGAAACTTGGAAGACAAAACGTACAAACTATTTAAAACTATGTATTTTCTTTGTCTACAATGGTTATTACACAAAACGACAGACTGAAACCAATGAACAGAGTACTCGTAGTTATATTTATACATTATTAGATTTTGCCCGCGGCTTCGCACGCCTTAAATTACACAAACCTTCCTCTTGAATCACTATCTACTAAAACGAAACGCATCAAAATCGTTTGCGTAGTTTTCAAGATCTAAGCATACATACGGACAGACAGCGGAAAGCGACTTTGTTTTATACTATATATGTAGTGATAGTGATATATAGGTATTACCACTTATGCATTAAAATATCAACGCCAGATAGCATTAGAGTCCCGTTTGAAGTTGGCCAGAGACCCTGTGTTACACTTATGAAGGTTACGATGTACAGAGAAGCCACCTTAGCGCCTATTTCTGTCTAATAATAGCGGTGTAAATAAGCGATGTTCTCGTTTTAAGTAAAGATGATACGTATACTCTCTCTTCTCTTATACGAAAATACGTATACGAAGCGTTGTAAATAAGTCTTAAGTGGTAGCAAAATATCTTTGCCCGCTCTATTCTCGAAGTCAGCTAAACGCTAGTGTATAGAGGCCCTAAATTGTAAAGTTTCTGTAAGTCTTAGATGTAAACTTCTATGTTAATTAAATATGAAAGTAGGAAGTAAGCGCAACAGGTACAGTTCTTAATTAACAGCAGCCCTGGCTCGCGTCAGAATTAATTTAAATATTTTAAAAGCTTCATTTACAGATATTCAAATTACTGTGAAGAATAATAAAATGCAGTTATTAAAGGAAGATAGAACGTAAACAATTCTGGGGAGTAAATTTGGATGTCTGCAATAATAATATTCTATATATCATCATCATGAAAGAAAGAGATAACAGAAAGTGGCATAGGAGCCGATTAATATGGAAACCGGTGTAGCCAAACAAACACGTAGAAATAAATACCTTATCGTATTCTAACCACTAAGAAACCTGCATTTTTTTGGTTGTCTGTTGGCAGCATTGAACGAGGCACGTTTACGAAGTTTTATAAAAATTTTACTCTCCGCAAAACATAATTTACGTGTCTTGATGACTGGCAAACACTGATGTTAAGTATGCTAAGCTGATCATACTGGTAGTCGTCTCAATTCTCCCACATGGCACTTCCTGTTGTCTCTTTGTTTCATGATCATCATCATACATAAGTATTAATCTATCTATAGAGAAGCATTGATTGTGACCATATAACTAAATTATTAATATTTTGAGAAATTTTGCATGATTTTTTGTGTATTGGTGTCGTAATTTCCAAGATGATTTTTCATAATCTCAGATGTGTTTGCTATCTGTCATTTGAGTAATCACATAAGTTTAAAGAATTTTATTTATTTTAAAATTACTCACTAACAAAAATTAACACGCTTTTGAGTTCAATAAATGCAAGCAATACTTGCATGGAACATTAAACTTTTAGAATTTGCTGGCTTGTATAAATTGAGGCATTTGTTTATAAAACAATCATAAAGGGCCATTTTAAACAATAAATTCAGTAAAATGTATTGAGATTTAAGCTAATTCGCTACGGTATTTGAAAACTGATTTTCAATCGCTCTCTGGCCTTATTTATGACTACGAATGTGTTTTAGGCATATTGAAAAAGTTCTACGAAACAGCTGATGGAAAAACTTTTAGACCCTTTTCAATTTGTCCGTTCGTATTAAAAATTATTAAAATCGAATGACTTTAAATATTTTATTACAAATGAAAACATATAAATTATCAATATTAGGTATTATTGTTTTTTTATTCACATTGTTGTACGTAAGTGAACAATGTAAGGTATATCCACTCAGAAAAGCTTGGAACTTTCGGTAAGACACAATATGTATAGTGCATTTCGTATACTGATCAATTTTAGGTACCTACGTAATATATACCTTACGAGTAGATACATATACTTAAGAATAATTCGTGCACTAATAAGTTTCTTGTTAATCTGTTTATTTGAATAGAAAATAATTTTGAAGATCTATTTGCTGATTAATACCATAACTTTGAAGTCAGAGGGGTCTGTCTGGGATTAGAACTCTATACGCCCAATTGAGAGGCCGAGTTTCAACCACTAGGCTACCACGACCTAAATATCAAATTTACCAGAAAGTCCCGCTATAAAATGTTTACAAGTCAAAACTGTCTTATAAAGTAATCGACGTAAAATAAAGTTTTTAATGATTATTTAACGGGCTTAGGATCTGTGTTTACCTAAAAGCAAGTTTAGTGCCTTTCGACCCAAATTGCGTAGTACTTTGCTACATATTACGAGAGTTTTGCGACTTCAGCCATAACTTCGGACGTAATTAGCGTAATGCAGTTAGGTACGGCAAAGTTGGGTATTCAATAACTGAATAGGCACCAACGGGACTTATTTGAACATGAAAATGTACATAAACATAGTTTAAAATAATTTATTAATGGTACAATAATCTTTTTGCCAATGACACATGGTGCCACATCGACACATCGAAGACATTTAGCGACGATAGTAGACGACAAGCGGCAGTGGATGGCGATGGTCGCCGACAACAGGTGGCGATAATATGTTAACCCGTTGGCTATAGGGTCGTTGAAAATAGCAACGGATGGAAACAACCGACCCGAGGGCAGTCACTAAAATCACTAGAATCAGTAGAATGAGCTATCACTTTAAGGGCTCTTATACACGAGCGACATCTCGCGCCGGCGACCGCCTCTGACGATCGTCAACGTTTGCCCAGCGATTGACATAACACGATCACATAACGGCTAGTGGTAACAGCTGACGACTGTCGACGATGACTGACAAAAGTCGCAGATTGTAGCGGGCCCTCTTTAGTTAGCGATAGCCACTGACTGCCGCCGCCTGTCGCTGACTGTTGCGACCGTCGAGGGCCATCTTTTTATTGATATGTTAGCACCTAACTATGCTTGGTTCAAAGTCCCCTTCCATAAATTAAACCAATGGGCGGTACCGTACGGTAAAGGCAGTATATCAATAAAAGTTAAGATTGACTTTGGCTTTTTGTTTTCAAGACGTTTTTCGTATTGAATCTTTACGATTCGTTTCTTCGGCGATTAAAACTTTCCGAATAACTTCGATGGAAGACATTTAAATTGCTTTTTCTAAGTAATTATTTTAGAAGTTACCAACGTCTTTCTTTGATTTGGAACGTGATATTATTTTATAGGTATTTTTAAGTCGCGAAATCTAATTTGTATGTAAAAGGCAGGATTCGAACGATTTGAATAAATGTCATTTTTATGTTTTCACTTCAATATTAGTTTTCATTTCAGTTATTTCATCTATTAACGATATTATTCAGGATTACATACTGCTGTAGATAGGCTATTGCTAAAATGGAATAATTCTCAAGCTACTTTCTATTGGTCTTTGGGCTCTTCACATGGACTTGGACACACTGCACTTCTTGGAAATGGATCAGCTGTAGAAAAAACATGCCAAGGGATGACATTAATTAGGGTTCTTACAGGAGAAACGCTTCTTTTAACTTAAAGACGCCATAATAAAAATACACAGATCTATATTGTATATAATAATTAACCATGTAGGTATGTGCCACTTTACGAGAAAAATAAATGTCAGTCTTTCTTTCTATCAAATGTTGTTGTGTGCCATAAAAAGACAACGAAGAATAACTCTGACAAAAATATAACATTTCGAGTACCAATGTTTTATAATCATATATTCCATAGTTCAGTATTGAGTACGCACAATAATTGCTTTATTAATTATCCAGTTATCGACCGGCAACCGAGTGGTCGGTAAACACCGAGCTAACCAGTCAACATTGACTTTAGTGTGTTATTGAAACATTTATCGGTAATTGAATCTATTAAACTCTGCATTTGCAGTCTCACGCATATTCGCCCTCATATATGGGGTACAGGAATAGGTATACAAAATCATAATAAATATTCAAATTGGCTGCATTTGAAGGTGCTAGAACTCTATGTAGTTCGACTCGGGCGGCACCACCGCCAACCCCATTTCTGCCTTATAACAGCGGTGTTAAGCACTGTTGTGTTCTGGTCTGCAGAGTGTGGTTAGGGAGATATACTTATCCGAGGCGTTCCAGTCCTCAGGAGTAACAACGCATCTATAGTCACCCTCAGGTCGGACCTTGATCTTACATAGGGGTTACACATGTCTATGGGCAGCAGTTGCCACTTACCATCACTGCATGCTCGTTTGCAACTTCGATCATATAAAAAAAACTGTACACCGTAACCTGACTGCAAGTATTTGGAATGTTTTTATTAAACTCGTAGGTATTACTATTATACCGTGTGATGCCGCTGTATTGTGTTATAACCGGCCTTGTATAGCACCACTTCTTTTCTGTGGATATCTTAGAAGGCATTTGAAGGACAACATCCAGCAGCAGCAGCGTCTTCCTGTGTGACAGCTATATCCACTGAGGCCTATGGATAAATGGATGGCTTATTATTTATTATTGAATTTTAAAATGAAATGCCTACATCAACAAATTTGTTTTTGCTGTTTATATTAAATTAGTGATGTCGATATATAAATTAAGATTTACTTATAATTCCCTAAACAACTGATATAGAAACAGTCAGCCCTTCCTTAAATTTGATAGCTCCAGCCATAAAGGATATCGAAGAATCTTTGTATAGCCAGTAATTTTGAGTAGCGAAAGGAACTTGCTCGGCTAAGCGAATCTGTCGGAATGTGCCAAAATGATCGTTTTGAAACTCCATCGAGGAAAATAGACTGCAGAGCGATTTACCGACCACGTTAAATCGAGTTTGCTCTATCAAAGTTTATTACTCCTATTCAACCTTTGTATAGCTCAAATTCTCTGACTTTTACTTAATTCGAAATCAATATCGGATGCGATATTGTTATTTAAATATTCTACCCACTACCGTATGTGGTAACGAATTTAAACATAACACAAAATATAAAAGAGGGTTAATAATTTATCCTCTTTAATTAAAATATTATGTTAAGGTTTCCATTATGACGGTAGAGTTATTTTGTAATCTAAATGGAGCAGGCAACATTTACTTTATTTATTTTTTAGAACTGTTACTGCCACCCATAGATAACCATGAATTCTTATAGGATAAGAGTGCTATACGAGGACGATTATCGACGCGTTTCTCCAGCGGACTGAGTTGGGATGCCTATGTTCATTGCTTTGTAGAAGAAATACTATCGCTGCATGATTTTATAATATAACACATATAACGAAAACAATGTATATTTATTTTACTATTAGATGCGCTTTTATGGATATTATAACTAGAGAGTTATTTATAGAATATTTAATTTTAAACTTCATAAAGGTGTCAATAAATTAACAGCATGTTTCAAAAATACAACGTTGCGATTTCTTAGCGTGATTATACGCAGTCTGATTTCTAAGAGTTTGTAAGCACAGATCCTTTGAGGAATCGCTTCCTATAAAGTGCATTTATAAATGAGATGTTGCTTCCTAGCCGTTAATGAAGTCTGTGACGGTGAACCACTCAGGCAGACAACCTACACGAGCGGCACACACCTAGTGATCAGTGGGCCGTATTTCTCTCTACTTTGACGACGTAATGTGTAGAGAGAAGAACATAGTCTATAGAGACACAGACAGACCGCATCATATACATATAGGCACATATCTAGACTATCTATCTAGAATGTACCGTCGAAATGTAGTAGAGCCCTTTGTGGTTCAACTTCACCGCCACACCTATTTCTGCCTAATAACAGCAATATTCAGAGGCCTTCCAACTTAGTCCTAAGGAGTAGCAACACATCTGGGCCGATCTCAGGCAGTACCGTGATCATATCTGGGGTTGATTACAAATGTCCATGGGCGGCAGTGGACACTTACCATCAGGTAGACTGCATGCTCGTTTGTTGCTCACATGTTATAAAAAAAATTGGAATGCATCATGTTAATTAGTATGTCACTCTATATTTTGTCTACTATACCCAAATAGCTGCTTGAACAATGCAACAAGTACACAAGATACATGCAAATATATTTTATTTCGTGATTATAGCGACATCTACTTGCACATTGAAGCAATTAAAAGGTTGCTACGACGTCGCTCGCGTACGTAACGTCCCACGGTGCTACGGAGTCTACGTAGTTTACGAGAACTCATTGTAGTTCTGAATTTTTATACTAGATGGCAGTACTAGGCTTAACTAACATTTTTAAAACATTTTTAAATGATTCTAACTCAAAAATGCAAATCAAAATATGCTATTTTTTATTATAATTTGAATAGATGTCAGGCAGAATGTCAGGCAAGATGTGAACAGCGAATTATTAAAAGTATGTTTTATTAATGAAGATTATAAGAACCTGATTTTATAAGATACAATTACCTCAGTACAAGATACTATACAGAATATTTATAGTAAAAGAAGTCGCGTCGCATCTATCAATTATTGTCCCACAATTTGCACGGGTTTCCTCTCAGAGATTGGCTTACACAGTTTTGAGCACTATTTCTCCTTAAGAACTCTGATATTTTTGCACGGTATTTTCCTTCGACGTAGTAATAATTATTTTTACTTTTAAACTTCAGAGGTCTATGCGTGGTTTTCGAACCTCGGAACCCCGTCGGAGAAGCCAAATTTCAACTTCTAAATACCTTTTTTATATCTACTACGATAATAAAATATGGTATTACTTTAACACAAATACCTACGTTATCACTTTATGGAGTTACAGTAGCAAAGCGTAACAGTTAACTCTTTACAAACGTTAGAGTAGTACCTAATATTTCACGCATGATTCCGCACGACATATCGCCGTAAGAATGCTAATAAACGCGTGACAATTCCATTCAAAATGAGCCCGTAGTATGCGGGTAGCTATTAATAATACGAATCAGACATTAGGCTGGCAATGCGCGTAGGAGGCCTTGGGCGCAGACACGCAGAGCCTCGTCCTTGGGCGTACCAAAACCGCACTGACTTCCAAAATTTCTTTGCGTAAGACATCTGCCGGTTTTCCGTTTGTTTATATTTTTAGGAGCTAACTAAAGCTGCAAAAAACATGTTATTTATCTCATAGTAGATCCCTGTCGCCTATGAAAAAAATGTGACCCACATGTGACCAACATGGAGTGGGAGTTCTACATGGATAGAACAGGGGTTCTACGGGATGTAACGTTGTTGTCTGGTTCGAAATGCGTGGTAAGGGAGACATACTTATTCGAGGCGTTTCAACTTAGTCCTCTGGGGTAGCAACATACTTGTAGCCGACCTTTGGTAGGATTGTGATCTTATCTGGAGTCCATTATAGATGTCTATGGGAGTTAGTGACCACTTTCCATCAGATGAGTTGCATTTTCGTTTGCTAACCATTCAATTCCATCCATCCACATTGAAAATGTACTTGAAGTCAGAAATCTCCTAAGTCATTAACTGGCTAGAAGAAATATATCTGAAAATTGTTTTGTTGACATATTATTCAATACATAGAATCCTTTCACATCTATGTACATACATATATTATATCTGTCCTTTCATTGTAGGGTTTCGAACTCAACCTTAGCGCTAAGGCTACGCTGTTCTTCTTCCTAACCGACTTACCTAGAGGATTGTATCTCAGAGAAGATTATGTATCTTGTAAACATGTATTATTAAATATTACCTAATGTTTATTACTCTTCGTTATTGATTTAATTATAAGTTAAACATAAATAGCTCATATTTCATAGTATCATGTCACTTGTCAATTGAATAAAGGGCATAACGTACTCGTAGAAGGCTTCTAAATTTTAAAGCAACTTGTATTGATGTTTCCAGGCAGATGTCAGTTTTGTGATCACGAAAGGTGTTCTTGAAATTGGTACAGTTGGATAAAAAATCTCACCTTTGTATATTTGTTAAAAGGATTTTTATTTGTAATTAACCTACCTAATTTTCGGTCCCAATCCGCTCTTAGGTTGTAGACAGACGAACTGCATTTTGACTGTAAAAATTGCAGTTCAGGTGCAATTTAAATGCAAATCGCACCTGCAAAACTGCACACAAACAGTCTAATTGCAGTCGGTGTGGTTTTAGGCACATTTCTCTACATTTAAACTGCACGGAAAATATAACGTCAAAGAATAGTATATAAAATTAGTATGCTGTTTTCATGCTTAGGTTACATAAAAGCAACAAAGTTTCAGGCGAAGTTTTAACACCCAAGTTACTAATCGTAATGGCTCACACCGGAAAAATAGAACGAGATCGTACGTCGCTTTTTACCATTTGTGTACATAACTACTAACAATTGTAAGTATAGAAACTTAGTATACTACCTATGTTAAAGAGGCTCATAAATAGGTACAATAATTACAATGCATTATTTTTAATTGTCAGGTTTAAGAAATTGTATAGCAGCTATTTGTAATTTTTTATACACAAGAAAAGATATTTATGATTTACAGTTAAATTTCCATTCACTATTATTTTCTTTATATATTAATTATATTTATTTTTTCGGATTGTTCTTCTGAACAAAAAATACTTGACGATGTAATCAGGACATTTTCTTCATTTTTTAATTTAATTTATTGAATTACGTTGTCAACTGTACACGTGCAATGTTTGTTTGACCTTTCAATACAATATTTAAAGTTTCCTGCTACAGCCTAAAATTACGTAAAACTTAAATAAAATATGCATTTTATATACTCTAATTTATGATTACAGATGTCCATGGTCGATAGTGATCTCTTGCCATTAGGTAAAGTGCATGCTCGTGCGTGTCTTCTTAACATATAACCTATATAAACGACTTTTTGCAATAAAAAGCTCTTTTGGCACTTAACATTATGTTAACGATATTATTATTAAGTATATCTAAATAATGACTTTAGATGCCACAGCAACCACTCCCACTCCCACTCCCACTCCCACTCCCACTCCCACTCCCACTCCCACTCCCACTCCCACTCCCACTCCCACT
>DWPV01007823.1:0-10435 GCA_018251915.1 Urbanus proteus proteus
GAGTAAAATCCGCGATTTAAATCCGCGAGAATAATTTTATTTCAAACGCCGTTCCGAGCACCAACGTGTATCGTTTTCCACTATTTGTAGCGCCCTCTATGTGTGAAGTGACCATGCATTTAATTATACTAAGGATATTCGTTTCTACGACAAAGGTCATACCAGCTGATTTAATTGTCGTCTGAAACGATGTTATTCTTCTTTCTTTTTATTAATTTATGATGTTTTAATGTTTATTTTGGTACTAAAACTAGGTACGCTTTCCTGATTTAAATTCTGGGAATTGAAAATAAATTCAATTTGATTTTATTTTCAAGAGACTTTTGAATATGTACGTTTCAAACGTGTATTTTGTTATTTTACTCTACTAACTAAACAACGATGTATTTAGTTATACAAATTATAGATAACATTAAATAACTTGTTATATAATCTTAATAAAATAAAAATAGGAATGTCCTTTGAATCATAAATATATGTAAACCTCACATATTAGTGATGTTAGTACCAAGCTTGAACCGGAAAAAGATCTGCACGTTTCTCTTCTGTTCGCGTATTAAAAATAATATTTAAAGCAAGTTTTGCTACGCTCGCTTTAATTTTGCAAAGCATTCGTGTTTTTATTTGCTCAGGTACCGCAAAATATACACGAGTACAATAGTGCTTGCTATTTCGTTATGTAAAGAACTATTTAGAATTTTAGAAGCTAGGTTGTATTTTAAAGTTAGTAGAAAGTTGAAACCTTTTGCGGTTTAACCTAAATGAGGCTTCACCGCAAAACCAATCTCATTGTATTCTTGTTTTAAGCGCATGGTAAGATTTTAATTTTCCGAAGCTTTCGAAGTCTTTAGAGTAGAATCTAACGTATCTGTAATCGATTCAATGTCCGTGGGTAGCAATGACTACTGAACACCTGGTGACCTACACGTTCGTTCATACATACCTACCTACGTCTATTTTAGATAGCCCACTTATACAATAAATGTAATTTGGTAGACACCTACATAGCTATTGAAGTTCTGATGAGATGTTCTGTACCTCACATTATACGAATGAGTGACAAACACTATTAAATTTAATCCTACACTTATATACCGTACATTACCAATTAATTACAACAATACACCAGAATTATCTTTAGAACAATGAGAGTTATACATTTTTTTCAAATAATTGAAAACGATCTACTGGTTCAATTGCGTATTGTTTAAACTTTCTTTGGACACATTCCACTAATGACGCGCTAAGTAAGCGAGGTGGCCTAGAAATGTTATTTATAATGACTATGTTGTTAGTAGCTTTTTGTTTTGTTTTGCTATGCGAAGATAAACAAAAGATATGATTTTCAATGAATATTTCAGTGACATGTGAGCGTGAATTCGCCCCATTGCTCTTTATTTCAGAGTTGTTTATTCTATACAAATAAATAAAATTAAAGTGTCTGTTTGTAATTTCAAAATAACTACTTTTTACTCAATGAAAGTATACACGATATCTATTACAAAAATTCAATTTATTAAAATGTCTGTCTGTTCGTCTGTCTGTTTGACTGAGGTAATACATATTATAAACGGCTGCACCGATTTTGACAGGACTTTCATTGTAAGATAGCTGAAAGGCTAAGGCGTAATATAGGCTTAATCTTTGAAAAATAACATTACGCGTGCTCCACCCGCATGCGAGCCCCTTCGCGGGAGAGTGGGGTTACAGTTATGTTTAAATATTTATTCATTTTTATCAAAATTTTACTTTTACTCTCGTATGTTCCCTGATTTGCAAGATCACAAACTAGATTACATAGATTTGTCGAGAAGATTTGTGTTGTATGTTCTTATCAACCTGATGGTGAAAAATTTAGGTACTTTACTTCTTAACGAAACAAGAACCTAAGAGATACCTATCAGCCTGTGAATCAATACTACATTAAGATCATGTTGTAGAATTAATTAGTTTACGTAACTTATTCTTCTGTTTCTTTGAACAAACAAATGAATTTACTAAGCTAAAATTTTCTGTACGACACCAAATCAGTCTATATCTGTAATATTTATTTTTATTCGGAATCTTCTTTTCAAAGTCGTTAAACGAAAGCAGAACGAAATTGATTCCGCAGTGGTTTCTGGTCAAAACCGCAAAACTTTGTTCATTACAGCTGGTATCGATAGAACTGACTTTGCGATCGTCAGCTACGTTACTTAGTTTGTGTCCAACTTGTGGTTTGTGGCATGTTCGGTAGAGACTAGGTACTGCGTTTTGTAATATAGACAACTCTGTTCAAAAACTGACTGACAAAATCAGGATAGAGACATAGAGATTTGGAGTCAAGAGAGAGTCAACTCTGACTCTTTATCCAAAAGTTGTTATTTCTAAGCAATGTTTAGAAGGCTTTCTGATTATGATAGAAAGATCCACTTTAAAGCCTATAAATTAAACATTAACATAGCGATGAATAAATATGGCCTAAATGATAAGCTTATGATGATAAGCCCAGATGATAAGTTTGGTCTCTCAAACTTGGACTAGTTAGTACCCAAGTCTCTTCTCGTATTAGTAATCTTATCACACCGTTAGGTATATGATGTACCTACAATGAAGTCTGACGACCCTTTGCTAAAGGGAATTGTCCGTTGAACCTTTGACCTTCGAGCTTTGAGCGTCTCAGTTTAGAGTATGTATACGTGCAAGTTGTTGAGAATACTTCAACAGCAATTTCAGAAGCGCTATCTCTTGCGGGAAGTCGCCACAGTACAACTGATGGATTCCAAATTCTGAGATAAGATAATCCCTAATTTTTGACGAGGGGAAACCTGAAAAATATGCCTCGGTAGCGACGCCTGGTTATGTGGGTTTTTCACTGCAAAAAGGCCTCTGTAATATTAGCAGTTGCTTGTTACAGGCAGGGTTACCGTAGCCCTATTCTGGTCCCGGGGGGCTACAGGGACAGATATAAGGTAATGCCTAGTGAAGTTTTGATAAACTTCACACCCGTTCTTGAATCAATATGGTACACGTGTAGGCATCGGTCCCTCAAAATGAGATTAACTAAGACCAACGTCTGCCAACTTTCAGTTAGTAAACTTACCTTCCCATGGGTAAAGGACTGACATTTGAATTAATTACTTGGCCATATTTCTTTTACTGTTGAAGCAAGCATGTTTCTAGTAATCTTTACAATTAGCAAGAATAGGAACGTTTAATGAAGAACATTTCCTTTACCGTCTGATGTCGATTTTGAATAGCATCACTTTCTCATTTACCGTGTATATCTTAGAAGGCCAACAAGGGAACAAATCCACGAGATGGGCAGCACCGTCTTTTTAGCGCCGTCTTATGCGATCGTCAAAATGCATGCCAGGCGTGGTGACAATTGGTAAAGACAATAGTCTGATCCACTCCTGGAATGTCCAGGAGTGTATCTGAAAGATTTGGAAGATCTGGAAGATTGGATTTAGAATGATTTTACTGATGTTACCTGGTTATTTGGTTGTAAGATTTGACGCTTTACATACCATCAGGAACTAACGAAGCAAGTAAGGTTTTTTTCTTATAATAATAGGCACTACCACCAAGCTTCTTCTTTTACTAACAGTGCCGCTCTTAGCCACCTAAACGCCCCGGGTGAGTTATTTATTTGGCGCCCTGGACCCAGGCGAACAACACATTTGACGCCCTTTATCATAGATAAAGCTAATATGTATTGTAAAACTACAGATGTTGAGTTTTTTTGGTCATTCACACCTGGATTCCGGCGCCCCTGGCACCACCCGGGTATTCCCCTATAAGCCGGCATTGCTAACCAATCTGTATCGACGTTTACATATCTATACGTATTTTACCCCCATATGAAATCAATACCTACAGCCTTTTCGCTTAATTACAGTATGTTCTGTCCCAAAGAGACGACAAATCCCAAACGTGGCATTAAGTTCCACCACAGACTACCATAATTAACCTCCTATTGATTGGGAAGGCAACGACTCTAATTAGATGCGCTCGGTGTGAACATCTATTTGCACTAATTACACTCACCGCGAATGAGTAGGACGGGATATAGAGGAAGTTCTCTGAGAGGAATCGTTGCAAATCATACGTGCTACAGTACTGTTAACTAAAATTTGTTTCGCTTCAATAGTTTATGTCCCATCCCTGGGCATAGACAAGTTACGAATATGTAACAGAAGGTACTTTTAAATTAAATCTGTGAGAACCGTTTTAAAAAAATGCGAAAAGATTTTATGGCGGCAATCAAAAGAACACGGATGAAATCTAGCCACTAGTGAACACCCATCCAATTCACGACCGAACTTGATGATATTGGAATATAAGTATTATGCACTTAATATAATGATAAGAAATATTAATAGGCGATAAAAAGTCACAATTAAATTTAAAAGATCTATTATTTTAGGTTCATAAACAGCTTCACAAATTACATAAATGATTCAACCAGAAACGATTGCCCTAAATTTAACTGACACCTTTTTTAGTTAAAAAAAGTGCTAGCTAAATGAATACTAAGACCGAAGAGTAATGAGGGTGATAATCGTTTAAATAGCCCGCGTTAATGATAATGAAACATGAGGGCATAAAGTTTAACGCTTTTTACTTCCACCCTCAGTCAGTTGTACGACTGAGAGCGAATAAGCGACAAACATCTGTAAAAAACTAGCAGATGCCTGCGACTTTGTACCATTTAATACCCTTAAGGGTGGCATATCAAAAAATCGTTTCATAGCTAACGTCTACGTTATAAGAGGAACTCCTAGTCCAAATTTCATGTTTCTATCTTCTGTAATTTCGGCTCTGCGATGTTTAGTTAGGACGTGAGTGAGTGAGCATCCTTTCGCTTTTACATACAATAGATTTAATAAAATTATACGCAATTACGTGCTATTCGATGGAATGAAAAAGGTAAGGTCTTGCTTGCATAAGAAATTTTAGTTCTCATGGGTAACAACGTATCTGTGGCCATACTCAGGTAGGACTATGATCTTATCTGGGATTGGTTACAGATGTCCATGGCCGACAGTGGCCACTTACCATCAGATGGACTGTATATTTGCTACTTCCAACATATAACAAAAGTGGTTTCATTCCAATCGAGACATTAAAACGTGATCGGCAACACGCGGTCCTTAATTTAAGTCACATTTTCTGTTGGCATTCTTTTCAAACATGATATTAAACACGAAAATTAGGATGATTGATTTGACACAAATGGGTTAGTTTTAAGATTTTTGAACCAATTTCTGTTTATTCTTGACGACTTTTTATATCACCAAATAAGGCCTATCATCATTTCATATAACCATTATGTGACTATTGCCAAAAATGTTGCCGTTTTAAGAATACTTTTCACTTTCGTTTAGAAAGTGTCAGTACAACTAGTCATCAAGAATCCGCTTTGTAGTCTCAACCCTAATTCGCTGAACTGTGAAATGGGTCACCTAATTATCCTAAATATTGCGACTTTCACTAACATATTAATTTCCTTTACGCACACATTACAAGAAAGGCCGTATTCACGCACCCACACTTACTCATTCGCATGAATAGTGAACACAAAGACAATCTTGGTTCATAATATATATAAAAAGACCTAGATTTCTACATCGTTAGTCCCTACAAATTAGCAAGACAATACAATAATACTACAAAAAGCCTTTTTTTTTATCTCGGTAATTTAGTTAGCTAAATAGATGCTTTCTACACTCATAGCCCCGCAGTAGAATTTTCTCCAATGTCGTGGGCTATAGACAAATAAACACCCAGACCCAGAACAGCAACCTTAATTCATCATTCAGATATTCGCCTGGCCATTCGAACCCGGGACCCATTGCGTGTTAGACTAGTATGGTAATCGCTCCGTCACGGGGGTCGTCAAAAGGTCGGCCGATTTCAAATAGAAGTTATTATAGTACAATCAGGCCCTTCTGTTACCTACATAATAGATTACAGCAGAGAACACTCTAGACCTATTGTCAACTCCATTGTCTTCTACACCGATGGCGTGTAGCTGGAGGGACCATGAGGTTGTTAACTTATGGATATTCCGGATTTTATATGTCTATTCTGAAATCCTTAATAATAAGACTGGATTATAATCCTTAGCAAAACACGTACAATCACACAGATGTACAAGCGTTAGGGTTGAAATACAATCGGACTGGTCTGGTGGTTGACAACCCGGATGGTACAATGGTTAACATGCCGGACCGCTTATCCGAGGGTCCTGGGTTCAATTCCCAGCGAGGCGGAAATTTGAATGAAGAGTTTAAAGGAGATCATTCAAGTCTCGAACATTTTGTACCCAAAAATGAAAGTGCCGGCCACAGAAAAAAAATGGTGGATTCTTATTGGAAACAATGTCCTGAAGATTTTTTACTATGACTTCTACGATCAACTCCCAGGCTGCTATTTGAGTTTGAAAATACAAAAAATTATCCTTTTCCCATACTAATGGACCATCATATTACGCTTAAAAGTTGACAAAAAACCTAAATAAATAAGTTAATTAATAATAATAATAGCTAAGTAGCTATTTGCTATCACATTACGTTGAAAAGTTGGAAGTTTTTTTTTTCTGCCCACTTACTATGATCATACGTAACGCTCGAGTGTATTATTTTACCTCGGTTTGGCAGGGGGTACTCGTAGACGTTCGATCATATAAAAAAACCTGTAGATGTTATTTCTGTAACATTTCAAGAAAGAGTTTTCATTAACGGCACTTAACTTTGAACTTAAATAACAGCCGGGAGGTTAATCGTAGACGTTCCTTGTCATAGTAAAAAATCTTCAGGACATTGTTTCCAATAAGAATCCACTATTTTTTAATTCTGGCCGGCACTTTCATTTTTGGGTACGAAATGAATGATGTCCTTTATGCTTTATATATTTAGGAAAAAATTAAGTTACTATGTCCAACAATAATGTACACGTATGTATTTTTTTACATAAAAAAACTCAATATGCAGTTTTTTTTTTTCAAAGTAAGCAATTTAGTATTCATATGTTGTAGCTGCCAGCTTGTTGTTCAGATTTGAAACGCGTCCCAAGTCCCAACTGTACAGTGAAACTTTTATTGATGTAGAGCTACTCAGTATTGCGGCCGTATGCAAACAAACGAATTAATATACATACCTACACTGATTTTTTTAAATTAGGTTTCATATTTTGACGACAAAAAACCGAATTAACAAGTAACCCCTCCTTTCAGCAGACAGATTGGATCTGTAGATTAGATACTTCAAAACTATGAACCACATTAAATTTAACGCGTTGTTAGCTGAACCCGGCGTCAAACGTGGAGATATCCGTGTTAGAGTTACAGTTCAGTTTGGTATTATAATACCGGTTGTACACGTGTGCTGCAATCCGCCGCTTAGCTGCCAGCTTGTTCACAGTTGAAACGCGTCCCAACTGTACGGTTAAACTTTTATTTATCTGGAGCTATTGAGTGTTGTGTTTCGACCATATTAGGGTAAACAAACGGATTAACATACATACATACATCAAATTTTAACTTTTTTCAAACCTATGCTTGGGCATGATAGTCTATGGTCTTCAATTAATATTCTGAAAGGGCTCCATCGGAGTAATAGTTCAGAGACGATGTTGGTAAGGATGCCAGTTAACATGTGTATACAAAATTACCTACCTATGAAATATATTTTGTACTGCACTTGTCACTAAGAAACTGCCTTTTATTATCCCGGTATGAAGACAAACATTGGTTCCACGACAGCTTTGTTAATACCAACAAGCACTTCGTTAACCCGCACCTATGTGTGAACGATAGTAAAGAATTGTTAGCATGTTCGATTTTGAATCGTTTTATCGTTGGCAACGTGCGTCGAAAGCGCCCGTGGGAACAGACCCTAACACTAAAACACTGTCTAACAACGGCTACCATGTAAATAGGCTGGTTTAACGTATATGCGTGGAACGCAGCCAAGTAATAAAACTTCATGTTTATACTGTTTGCTACGGCTTATACGCCGGCCGGACGCAACATACTCGGTATAGCTATAAGGGCTATTTTGAATATTCTGTATAACTAAGTATGGTAATGAGAGACTTTTTGTGCAATGATACAGCAAAAGAGTTTGAATTTGCTTTAGGAGTTACTTAAGCTGATGGACATCTGTAATGAAAGATTAATAGGATTAAAGTCGATCGGCGTTCGATCACACATGCATTGTTGGAGTGAATTAAGCTGAAACTCGTTTTATTGTATATCGATACGACTAGGGACATAGGTACTACTGAAATGCCTATTTCTTGTGTTCTGGTCGAAACGTATGAGTAACCATCTTCCTTAAGTATGACATCGCTCTACTTATGATCGACTTCAATTAGAACTCTGTAGCTTATAGCCATGTCGACAGATGACAGTAAAATCGAACCATCAGATGGACTTCATACTCATATACATTTTCAATTTCGTAAAATAAGACTTCGCACCAAATTGACAATTTCATCCAAAACTTGAGTATTTAATTCAAGAATTAGTAGAGTAAGCTTCACAACGTCACTTACTTACTTACTTACTTTACTAGAGTAAAGGTAAATAGCTGATACTAATATGCTTTTTTATTCAAAAGTTCAATAATTATTCTCATATAAAACTTTGCGCTTTAAAGAATGGGTCATTCGTAAATGTACTAAAATTTAACGTAATTAAAATTTTCATCTCAAGAAGCTTCCAGCAACAACAATGTAAGTAGCCAACATGTAATACTATTAATAAACAAAGCCAGCCAACCATTGCACCGATCTGTGACAAAGGGATTCAATTAAATGTTTTTCAATGATTCAACCCCATCAAGGCGGCTGGAACTCGCGACTCATATCATATCGTTGCAATGAGTCCATTTTCTGTGGCCCTACGAATTGTCTGACTCATTTTGTATGTTTTATCCTCATATTCCCGAAGATACACAATAAGGCTCGGGAAATGAAAGCAAATAGTCACTTGTTTAAAATGTGAAATCTTACTAATATGATAAAGCTGAAAGTTTGTGAGGATGGATGGATGGATGGATATTTGTTACTCTAAAACTTAAGAAGGGCTGAATGGATCTGGATAAAATTTGGTGCAGACATAGACTGTAGTCTGGAATAACATATAGGCTACTTTTTATCCCGGGAAATGTGCGGTTCCCGTGGGATACATTTGTTTTGTTTTATTGTCATGTCAATCTCGCGACATGTTTATTGATTTACTTTTCAAATGCGGGTGAAACCGCGGGGATCAGCTAGTTTGTTAATATATTTTAGTTACTTAACCAGATATCGAACCCAGGACCCATTGCATACCAGACCGGTATGGTGACCATTGTATTGCATTGTCGCCTGACAAGTGTTTAAACACTTCTATTGTTATTTGAGTCTTAATACGGGTTATGAATTATTTAGGTGAGTTTCCGATTTGAAATCAATGGATTACCATTTTCATATCGTATTGCAAAGAATTCCATGAACATTTCAATTGACTCGTAAAATTTTCATACAATTGAATTTACGTTTAACAAAATAATAGACTTTATTGTATGTTGTACCATCATTTCCTATGACTAAAGTGCCTACATTATGTACAGCTCGGTAAAAGTGAATGGTGGAATATAGAGTACTTTCAGAATTAACCACCGATACCATAATAAGAGCAACGGGAAGGTAACATTAAAGAAACAAGATCTAGTATGGAACGCATTATCATAATGGATATTTCGAAACAAGTTACGTGATTGAAAAATGGTATTGCTTAAGCTCCATAAACGTTGATTTCGTCTGTAAACATTTTGAATCATGGTAGACCTATAATCTTTTATCATAACTCACATTCTCAATCAACATTTAGATTTTTTGTTCATTACTTTTATTATTATGTTTAAAACTGTTCTAATGTTAAGTAACACAGATACGTAACACATTTAAAACATGCATCATGAATTAAGCATGGAATTACGTAGAGTGTGCTTCAAGCCTTTTCCAAAGTTAAGAAAAAACTGGTGGCCAACATTGATAAGTAAGATCATTAGGAGAAAAAAAGTTAAAAGATGGCTGAAACTGAACCACCATAACACCTTTTTTTGTTTAATAACAACACAGCCACGTGCTTCTGTGTTTTGAAGAGTGTGATAAGGCTGACACAATAGTATAAAGCTATTTTAGCAAGGTAAGTCTTCGGAGGTCGTAACGCATCTTCATCGACCTCAGATTGGGCTCTTATGTAATGTGGGGTTAATAAGAAATTTCTAAAGGTGACCACTTGCCATCAGTGTTCTACAGTAGATTACAGTAGATTGCGGGTTTTTTATAGGTACTGGATTATAAAAAAAATAAGCCACTACATACTCAGATGTATACTTTTTTTAACCATTACGTCCTTACATTCTACATAAAATCAGAGCTAATTATTCGCTTTAATTTT
>DWPV01007824.1:0-10435 GCA_018251915.1 Urbanus proteus proteus
AGATAAGACATAGATATATAACTTTATAACTTTGTTTTTAATTTTATTACTTTTGATTACATGCATGCTTACTTTACTTAATATTTATTTGTTGTGGAAACATAGAAATGATGTGTGGGTAAATTAAAAAAAAATCAACTTTAATAAATATCAAAGAGCCAAGAAATGCTAATTAAGAGAAGACTGTGATACGTCTTACTAATTAATCAATCTGTTTAATTTTATAAAAAGTAAATTTTATGTTTAGCAAAGCCGGTAATTGATTTTTAAGGTGGTAGAATTCTATGTAGTTCGACTTCGATGGCACCACCGCCATACATATTTCTGCCTTATTACAGTGTTAAGCACTGCTGTGTTCTGGTCTGAAGGATGTGGCAAGGGAAACATACTTTTCCGAGGCGTTCTAACTCAGTCCTCAGGGGTAACAACGCATCTGTGGTCAAAACTCAGGTCTCACCTTGATCTTATCTGGGATTGATTACAGATGTTCATGGGCGGCAGTGGGCACTTACCATTAGGTGAACTGCATGCTTAATTGCTACTTTGATCATATAAAAAATATAGTAACTGTTAATATTTATGAGGACTTACTATAAATCTCCAACTACGAATACCCAATGGTGATGAGAATATACAGTGTGTTATTAAATAGGTATATTATTTAATACGGCATTGTCTGCGAATGATGGAGCCGATTCCTCCGGGAGCGAGGCTTGGGCGGTATTCTGGGAGGCAGATAGATATGTGTCCATATTTATTAATTTAAACGCAATAATTTAATAGTATTCACCATATCACGGCGTAAATGTAGACGCTGAATAACGGCTTCTTAAAGAGCACAATATTTTTGAAATGGCTACTAGTACCTACACTAACTATGAAGCATGTTTTTGCTAGTCGATACCATATCGATACAATACCGATAGCAATCCAATAAAATACCTTACTACCAAGTATTAGTTAAAAATAGTAGCATTAAGTAAAACCATAAACAAACTATAAATACCCTCTAACTACTATTACTCATTAAACAGAGGTTTAACCTCTTTTGCGTTTAATTCTATGTTATTAACATTTATAAAATCTTAAATAGATAAAACTGCATAGCTACTAAAACAGAGCTATTTACCGCACATACTTGTAGCTATAAAATAAGCAGAAAATATTAAGACGCTCAAACCAGAATAGGGCTATAAATGTTATGAGGGCGAAACCCTTTCACTGCACATTCAATTAGCCGACACATAGCGGTCGTGATGGGAAAAATCACACCACGGAATAAATAGTGCAGCTTCTATGAAAACCAATTGCCGTGGATAGAGGGTCTTTATCAAAATAAGGGTTAGGGAATGATTGGAAGAAAACAAGCGACGACATTACCGACGTTTCTTAAGCCCAAAAATACAGAGATTTATTGAGGTGAAACAGATTTTTTGGAAGATAATAACTTATATTATGCAGTAGTTGGGCTTTTATTTAGATGAAAATAATAAATCCTAAATAGAACTATATCTTTACCAATTGATATAGGTAGGTACGCTAGGGACACAGATATACCTAAAAAGTTAACATTATTAATTAAATCGTCATTAACGCAAGTAACTTTCTTAGCTCTAAGAAAATTTATAAGAAATCTTCAACGTCCATGAAAACATGAAGCTCACAGCATTATCCAACCTTTTGTAGTCTAAATAGCTACAGAATCCGGTCAAAGTCTGACCTCTTACAATCCGGGTAGCTGATCCACTTCGAACAATGCAGCCCATCTCCAAACGGCCCCGCGTAGGTGTTGCATCGCTTTTATTCACCATTCAAAACCACTCTGTTGCCAAGAACGACATAAGTCGCTGCCAACTCCATATTAAATCTTAAAAGTGTATGTCAAGGATCCCGCAATTAAACGCCATTTCGCTACACATTTGTCAAAGGAGAAAAGGTTAATGTTTGGGAGGTTTTACGTCGAATAGCCAAGAAACATTGCAGACCCTTGGGATGTAGCCGAATACCTTGAAAGTTAATATCTGCGGGAGGCTCGTACGGTGGCTATAGAAACGGGTGAAGCGTAAGCGATTCATTTCAATGAGCAGAATGTGTGTTTATTATTTTTAATTTTAAGGATTTTTTCTCGACTTTATTATTGTAGCTTGATTATGTACCTAAGCACTAAATGTTTCACTATTAAAAAAATATTCATAATATCATAAATGTCTATTACAAATTTATGTGGCACATTAACCACCATACCTTTATTATAAATATAATATAATCCGATGAGTTCAGGGTATGTTGACAATAAGTTTTTATTGGTAGATGGGTTACCTTCGTCGACCTTAGGTAAGACTTCCGTGTCACTTGAAATCAGTTTTAGACGCATATGAGTGATAGTAATCATTTATGACCAGATAAGTTTAATCCGCCTAAAACTGTGAATAAAATCTTTTCGCTAGTTTCGTGGCCCCAAACTAAAGACGGGCCTTCATTCGCATAGTTGCGAACTCTTGGTCCAAGTGCTTAATTGCGCCAACCTTACGGCCGACCGCGTTGCGAGGTGTGATGTAATTCGCGTTCTTACCCAAATACCTAATCCTATTTAATCAAATTTATATAATTAAATGATAATGGTTGAAATATTATATCAATAAAAAGTATTATGTACTTTTAATAAAAACCACAGGTTGTCTTTAGTCGAGGTTTTCTTATTCCTGATGCAAGTGATCTGTAGCAAAGCTCAAGTAAGATTATGATCTTATCTCAGGTTAATCACAGATTCATTGCCGACAGTGTCCACTTACTGTCACATGAAATTTGCCCGTATGCTACTTCTGAATTTTTAAATAAAATAATAATTTTCAACAAATATATTTAATGTATTATATCAGCATACTTGCATCATGCAAGCGGCTGTGGTTAGCAGCCGAAGTCGCGATCAACCACGACGTTCGAACTCACAGCCTCATTAAACTAACTCCACCTACGCTTCGCGTGAGACAGGAACGTGATGCGATGGTGATACTAAGAATCAACTACTAAATACACGAAACATTTATGTGGAGTTTATATTGTGTGCAAGACCTACGTATGTTACACTTTAAAGTGACCTAAATATAGGTACTTTAGGTACTTTCTTTTACAAGAGGTACACACTACTATGGGTTAGGTAAATTATTTTGCATGGTAGTCGGCGACTCTGTTGAACATATATTATAAATAAATAACATAAATAATAAAAAACGCTTCACACTCCTATGAGTGCTGTGGGGCTATCCCCACAGTAGGATTTTCACCTGCGTCGTGGGTGCCATGGACAACACACAAGACAAGGACATACACCCAGACCAGGAACGGAAATTAAAAAAAAATGTTTTATATGTAACAGTGTCACTGGATGATTATGATTATTTTTATTTTGAGCAACAAAAAATTCCATTTAAAAGATAGCTATATGCACCAATAGTATTTTGAGTAATGACCAAGATGACTCAATCACGTTACACGGACGTGACTACAGGTCGTAGAAACGACACATACTAACTTTCCTCTTAAATACATACCTACCTATACTTATCTATCGTTAACCAAGCATACCTCTACCAGTTGATAAAACTTATATTTACAACAAATACCTCCATAACCCATAACCCAGTTAAAAACTTTCTTCTTTTGTTACCAAAAGTCATCCTCAAAGTTAGCAATATAGCTCAATAACGTGACACGAGGAGGAAAGCCGGCGTCACAGAGCAGTGACGGACTGACTGCGTGACTCGCAGCTCTTCACAATAAACACGTCTCTGCCATCGTTAATCAACGATACACCTTCAGGGGCGGGTGGCACGGGTAAAACTCTGTTTAAGTTGGGAGATATTATTTTTTACGAATTTAAATTGTTTTCAATTAAAATTTAATAATTAAAAGTGTGGAAAGTTGGTAGTTATATCTTAAGTATTAATAATATTTATTTAATTTTTACCTAACCTTGAATTCAAATTAAGATAACATATTATGTAGATACTCTGTTACACGTTTAGTTTTATTTAGGTTATCCTAATAGAGATCCTCAACACATGTCATGTGGAGAACAAATCTTAAATTTATTGCATGCTTTTTTATAGTAAAGTTTAGTTGCTAAGCGAAAAGAAATTCTTATACTTACATTATGTTACGTTTTATTTAAATATTTATATAATTGAAGAATTATCTACCAGTTATCTCGAAACTATATTGTAATAGTCATGGTTTTAACCACGGATTAATTTTCCTTTAACCCACGGTAAAACTCGCCTGTCCAAAACAATACCTTACCTTGTCAAGGTATGGGGCTAGGGGGTCGCAGGGGAGAGGGGTGAGGGGGTGATAATTAATTACTTCAAGAGTGGCAGGTGCACAATGACTGGAAACTGCTGGCAGTGACGAGGCAGGTTTTTTTATGTGGCTCTCGGAAAACCTGTGCCATGTTTGGTATTGTTTCAGCAGAGATACCTGCTAACGTTAAAAGATAAATTTGTTATATATTTTGAGAAAATCATGTGAAATTCATAAAAAAATGATTTTAAAAAGTAATTTTAAATACATAATTGATTAAGTTTTGTAAGTATATTCTCTTTATGATAAAATTGTGGTTACACAACTGTCACATTTATTTCTGCCTTATAATAATAAGAAAAAAGCTAAGGTCATGATGGTGGTTCATCTATTGTAGGAAAACAAATCAAGTTGTAATAAGATATCAAACATTATCCTCAAAAGTCGCAACGCATCTTGACCTACGCTACAAATCTTATTGGTAAGATGATCTCACTAACGATATATTAAATAGAACTTAACTGAATATCAAACGGAATCATTAAAAATCGACTCAAAATCCTACTATACCTGTTTACATAATAAATATATTTCACAAAATGCACATCTCAATTTACGCAATAACATTAATATCGCTATACAAAATTAACAATCGAGGCACTTTTAACATGATTATAAAATGGACAATGGCTGGCGCATGAGTGCGCATATACCCGTCACAATCTGGCGAGCGCGTTACCTGAAAATCCGAATTAAATCATATTTGGACGAGGAAACAAAGCCCAGATACGCTCCACAGCGGAAACCTGGATGTGGTCTCACGCGCAGAACAATCAACTAACAAAAACACACCTTATCCTCTTCAAACAAAGCTCAATTTCCAATCACAGCTAATAAAACAGTAATATAGCGCTGTTAAACCAGGATTAAATCTACAAACAGAACTTGGACTCTATCGTGTTAATTTAAAGTTGCTTGTCCAGTGATAATAGCTGGCATTAAACACTGGGCAGCGATGATCATGTTTTGCGAATGGAATATAATTCGAATTGTCACCTGAATGTGTTCGCATACGAAATTGAACTGTAAATTGTGTTTGGTACCAATGAATTCGGAACACCACGTGTGTTTCGCATATATATCGAATATATCGAGGTTGGCAGGCAATGGTATCGGGTATGATACTCTATTGGTTGTGAATAAGGTCCTAGTTGTGCCGTAAGTGGTGTTATTGTAAAGATACTCCTTCACTAGTAACACTTTCTGTACCTGTAAGGAATCAGTTTAAATTCGAGCATTTCATCAGAGAGATCCCCTTTAAAACTTACATTACAATTACAATTACAATTCGCAACCTTTAAAAATATATTTTCTAACACATCAGTAATAATAAAGATATCCAAAAACGATAGTAAATCGGTTGATTATTTTTACATGAACCCGATTTAGATTATAACATTACAGATAAATACTTGTTGGTTAAGTTACACAACTATTTTGCGTTTTTTATATGATGGAAGTAACAAATAAACATACAGTCTACCTGTTGATAAGTGGATTCTGATTCTGCATCGCTACCTTACCACCTTACCGTATCACGCCTGCTTTCATGTTGGTGACCACAGTAGGAGTCGGTATTACACGGAAATACGCTACATGTCACCTTCTTGATCTTTCTCCTAGTCGCTTTCTTACGACATCCGGGAGATATTGACTGAAACTGTATTGTAGGTATAATAGGTTGCTTAGAATTAAAATTGATTACATTACATCACAGACGATTGTACCAGTGAAGGATTGCCTTAAACAATGATATTCACAGGTGCAACAGTGCGGAAGGCACGACAAGCGGCCGATTTCGCACAGTATGGCGGACTTTCCGTTTCCGCTAGCGATTACGCGGTGACTTATGCATGGCTGTTGGACAGATAACAGGTTCGGTTTGATGGGCGCGTGGACAATGCTTCTGTTTATGGAAGGTAGTTTGGATGTTTTGTTTGAAATGTTGTTTTGACTGGATCGTGTTTTGATAGTGTTTAATCGACTGGTGTTTTAGAAACAAAATATTTTAATTATTAAATATATGTTTTCAGAAGAATTGATCTTGTTTTTTCATGAGATTTTATTAAGGTTAGGTTAAAGTACATAAATGAAAAATATATAAACCGTGTTTAAAATATTGTGGGTAGACATAATCTGTTACCAAGCCTTTGATTATGAGCTAATTTCAGTAATTATATATTATAGTCCCGCGGGTACCAAGTTTTTAATGGGTTTATAGATGAACCTATCAACCAATTGTTAGGTATCTATAAATTAAAATTTCCGTATTTATGCATACATTGAATAATATCTTAATAGACTAATAAATCCATTTGTAAACCATATTTTATATAAAATTACATTAAGATATATGACTATAAACTAAGTAAAATATATTAATAATAAACTAAAACTATAAATAAAATAAATGAGCTAGATCGCTGCTCCGCGGAAGTGTACCCAAGACACTGGCAGCATTACCTCGCTGTATTGCCAAACTTATTTGTTGGTCGTGGTAAGCTCCAGCTCTTGGGTCACCGGAGGCCTCAATCAGACGCGAAGACAAATCTAAGACAATTCTTTCAGAAACAAAATTAAAGATAACTTAAATAACTAACAGTAATTGTACCCATGAGAGCACATTACAATCGCATGGTATATTCTATGAAAGGTCGGCGCGAACGTTAAAACCACATGTCCTTTACACAGAACACTTTTCCCTTCGTCTATATGTAAAACGGAGATGATATATTCAGTTCTGACTCATTTTACCACGACCAGTCTTAAGTCCCGCTGCTGGGCGCATCTTTCCCCACCATTGGGCGAAGTTTTTTTGTTATAAAAGTAGCAAACGAGCATGCCGTGCATCTGATAGTAAGTGGCTATTGCTACTGTATGTAGCAAGTGTATCTACGATCGTTTATATACATGGGTACACTTCCTAATTGATTAAGTATTTTTTATTCCTGCCTTAGTATTTTCCTATATCTGCCTTATAACAGTAGTGTAAGGCACTGCTGTGTTTTGGTAAGGGTAAGGGGTGTGGTGTTGTAAGGAGTATACTTATTCGAGGCGTTCCAACTCAGTCCTTAGGGGTAGCAACGCATCGCAATGATCGATAAACAAAAAATACTATTTCAATCTCTAGTAATGGCGTCTTATGGACACTAAATGACAGCCTTTAGGAAAGCATTACTTGAACGTCCAGACTATAGTAATAAAATTGCAACTAAGAAGACAAACATTCGATCGCCAAGAACTATAAATCATTGTAAATATCTATTTATGCACTTGACATCTCTAAAAGTACCAATAACCAAATACGAAAACAAAAATAATACACAATAAATAAATATTTATGGCATTGCATTGCCGAAGTTGTGAAATATCTCCTAGACGCAATATCTCAAGATGTTTTGCTGATATGATTCCTTTGTTCCGGATGGCAGTTTACAAGACAGTATAAATTCTAATGTATCTACGTTGTCGAGGGTATAAATCAAGTGAGATATTATTCTAAGAGTGCCTTGCAGCTTTTATATATCACGACACGACACGAGATGCACTCTTTGTTTAACAGAAATCCTTCTTGTTCTATAAATATATTTCTAAATCCCATATTCATAATCATCTTCATTTGCACAAAAAACATACATGGTCATAAAGGGCAAAGTTCATATTTTCTTCGTAGGTAATTTTATTACTGACTAGCCGATCCACGCGGTTTCACCCACGTTTAAAAAGTGAAATGTAAAAAGAAATATATATTTAAACATAACTATCATCCCGCTGTCCTGCGACGGCGTGCAAATGCGCGTGGAGAGCACGCAAATTTTTCAAAAAATTAAAGTGGCCTATGTTACGCCTTAGACCACAGCCTTAGACCTTCAACTATCTTCCAGTGTCAAAAATCCCGTCTAAATGCGACAGTCTGTTTATTCATTTGTTTGTTTGTAACGCCGTTACCTTTACTCAACAATCGTTATGAAATTTTGAACACACATAGTAACGGGTCTAGAAAAGGACATAGAGTACCTTTCATCTTGAAAAAACGTACTACTTCCGAAGAGATAGAAAAGTAACTTTTATACCTACAATCTACAACTTTTACACCTACGGACACTTGATTACATTGAATTGCATTAGAACTAATAATTAACGCGAGTGAAGCCACGGGCGAAAACTAAAATCCAAATCCGAATCCAAATCATAACCCGAACCCGAACGCGAACGCGAACGCGAAGGAGAACGCGAACGCGAGAGTGAACGCAAACGCGAACGCGAACGCGAACGCGATTGTCTCGATTGTCTCGACGATGACGAACGACGTATGAAATAAAAAAAAAAATGTGACGAATACTTCTTTAGACTCGAATACATTTTTACACTCATAGGATTTTCTTATGTGTCGTCGGTGCGATGGACACACAAAAACGAATACATAAACACCCAGACCCAGAACAAAAATTTAAATTCATAATTCAGATATCTGACTGGCCGGAATCGAACTTGAACGAATTCTATATTAAAAGATTACTTTGTGTAAACAAGAGAGTACCTTAACATGAGCAAGCTAAGTAACTTTTATGTTCTAACTTAACATAAAATTTCTTACATTGGCAAAAATATATTACCTGAGTCTGACATTGGTCGTAAAAAGTAAATGTCCATTTTTATGCCTCACATCAAACCACACGGATGATCGATGTTGTAAAATAAATTTAGTTATTCAATTTTCTAAAATGGTTTTCTCTTCGTTGAGTCAGCGAAATAAGATAAGCGAAGCGCAATATCGCAGTTTTATTTTTAGTGCAAACAATTTGATTTTGAATAGATGTAACGAAATGTTTTTATTTTAGTTGCTTGCGAGGTAGCTTTTTTAATATTATTCTTAGTATCTGGTATCTGCAAGTCATTTAACGTTGACGCAAAGAAATTTATTTTTATTTTTATTTATTTATTTCAGGCTACTAAGGCCCATAGAAATCAAGACGCAAGTACTCATAAATAATAAAACAAATTAATAAATATAAAACCAAAAGAATTTTGTTCAATTTTCCTTTGTATGAACATATTGATGAATAACTATTGCCTCAAATTGAGTTATTTATTTCGGGATTAATGAGTATCCTTAATAAATAGAAGGTGCTACTCTAATTTAAAAAAAGGAATTTCTTAATTAAAATTTAAAACGTAGTGAAAATGTACAATATGGAATCAAACGCCTTGATTAGTAAGGCTTAGTAAAGCCAGTAATTAGAACATAATTAGCTTACCTCATTAATATTCCCAGTATTTACCTCCTCGTAGCGAGAAATCAGTAGCTCTTTGAATTTAAAATGTTTAGGTTATTTACCATAACGTCAAGTTCGGATTGGTAGGATTCACATGATTTGATGACTTTATAAAGATTAATAGTTATTTCTTTAAGTATTTTTATTTACTAAATTCACTGATAAAGAAAGTGGTAAGAAAACAATGTTATACATAGTTTTGGCCCGAGGCTTCGCACACGTTAAAATATATATTAAATTATATATATATTAACCTACCTCTTAAATCACTCTATCTATTAAAAAACCGCATCAAATCCGTTGCGTAGTTTTAAACATCTAAGCATACATAAGGACAGACAGCGGAAAGCTACTTTGTTTAGGGTTTAAAGTCGAAGCATGGATCCTTAACACAAACCCACCAATGCCTTCTAGATATACTATTTCAACTTATATTATTTTAATTAAATAAGTTATGTTTCGTTAGAAGACTTGGAATGTCGGCTGACTTATATACATATATACCTAGATACTGGTAAAACACCATGCAACCATTTTATTTATCAGGAGTGCCAACGCACTTGTGATTGGTTTGAGCAAGAAATTCCATTTTATTTGTGGTTGGATACAAAAGTCCACGGGCGGCAGTGACCATCATGTAAACTGCATGCATAAACTTGAATCTTATCAATCATCTAAATTTGTGGTTTTTGTATATTTGTCTCACTTAGTTATTATAGAAAAAGAGCGAGAGGTTAATAATAATACTGCTATCTTATATTACCATCTCGATTGCAACAGGTCGTACCTTTTTTTTTTTT
>DWPV01007825.1:0-10434 GCA_018251915.1 Urbanus proteus proteus
CGATTCCCAGCGAGGCGGAAATTTGAATGATGAGTTTAAATTTCCGTTCTTGATCTGGGTGTGTGTCCTTGTCTTGTATGTTGTCCATGGCACCCACGACACAGGGAATCCTAGTGTGGGGCTATGGGTGTGAAGCGTTATTTATTTATTTCCAATTATTCGCGGAAACCAATAATGAAAACAAAATCAAACATTAACAAAATTCATATCACTCAACAAATTGAACACACGAACACATTCATTACTCTACACAATTAACGATCGATACTCGAGGGCGGTGCGGGCTAATGAATGTCGCTAATCAGTTCACGTCTTACGTTAGTTATCTCGATAGATCATTTTTAACCGAGGCGAGAGTTGCTACTGATTAATGCTCCGTTGCTAATAGATTCAATGACTTGGTGTTTATAGGTTTCTGAAACTAATACTTATACTAACATAGTCTTATGTGAAATGCCCGTCTGCCTGTCTCTTTGGGTGAGGTAATCTCCTAAACTGCTGGACCGAATTTGAGGGGACTTTCACTGGAAGATAACTGAAAGTCTGAGGCGAAACTTAGGCTATTTGATTTTTTTAATATTAGCGTACGTTTTACGCTCTACGCGACATCGCGGTATAGCGGTATATTCCTTACTCGTATGTTTAAATATGCCTTTTATTAATTTAACGCGGGTGAAACAAATATAACCGATAAACAATTATATAAACGATACGGGTGATATAAACGATAAACAATTTATGTCCTGTGACGTACCAGATAATATTCAAAATTATGAAATATATTGCCACTTGCAAAATTACACGAGAATCTATAAAAGACAAGCAATATGAACATAAATTCCACAATTTTGCTGTTAAGCTGAAAACACTTCTTTTTACGAGAATTTTTAAACATTATACTAACTGCTCCTTGCCTTATCTGGTTAATTAAATTAAAGAGATTGTATAACGAACAAGAGTTCGATACTAATAGTATTATGTCATACATTTATTGAGGGAAGCGACAAAATCTTTATTTTTGATAAAAATTTCAACGCTTTTGGTGTTATAATTAAGTACTTATCTTTTCATATCCATTGTAATAATTTAGCAATATATTATGATCAATACTAGTGAACGTATTAAATAATTTAATTTATTTCACATTTAATTATTCAAAAGAAATTGTAACACGTTAGAAGGTTTCCCTCTCGTAATCAAAAAAAATACACTAAAAGGCATTTCAAAGGAAAAAAACAAAGTTCAATCCCTGGCCAGACAGCATCATCAAATTACCTACTGCATATGCATACAAAGTTACGCAAAACAATACTCGCTACCCTGCAGGGCAATTAGGGTTAGCAGGAGTCCGGATATAACCGGAAATTTAGGCTTAGGATGTCCGGCTATATTTAGTTTTTTTTTTTAATTTTGACCAGTCACCCTGCAAGTTAACTTTAGCCTGGTTTACATACTAAATTGTTGTCGTAAGATACAAATATCCTTAATAATTAACGGTGACCGGCCTTCTTACTCAAACGTCCGGACAAATTGGCTAGTTTGTATGGCTCATCATCATCAACCCATTATTGTCACACTGCTGGGAACGGCTCTCCTCTCAGTGAGAGGGATTTTAGGCCTTAGGCCACCGCGCTGGCCAAATGCAAATTGGTAGACTTCACACACCTTTGAGAACTTTTTTTTCAAGAACTCTCAGATGTGCAGGTTTCCTCACGATGTTTTCCTTCACCGTAAAGCAAGTGATAATTAATTTCTAATACGCAGATAAATCAGAGGTGCGTGCGGGATTTGAACCTCGAACCCCGCGATTGAGAGGCCAAGTTTCAACCATTAGGCTATCACTGCTATTGTTTGTATGGCTATTACTTCTGAACTAGCAACCCTAATGGCAATACAAGACAATACCGGTTCGCAACGATTAATTAATTAATCACTCCCATAGCCACTCTGAACATTTCAATCAGGGGGGGCATTAACACCTTGAATCCAATCAGGCCTACCTTCACCGTATAAAGGGTTTAATTAGAGACACAATAGGTGTGTGACGTCACAAATAAGGGTGGGACAATGCATGTCCGATTTAAGGTTATTGTTACACAATAAAGGTATAGTGGAGCGAGTAGTATGAATAAGTATAATGTTATTGCTGATGATGATGATATAAGTATCTTATATCATCATCATCAATCATCTTATATATCATCTTATATCTTACTTATAACTTCGCCACTGTTTTTTGAGTAGAAGAATATAATTATTGAGAAAGAATATTTCAAAGAAATTAAATTTGGTCCTAAGGGATAACTATAGCAAAAGAAACGCTTTCTACACTTATAGCACCACAGTAGGACATTCTCTTGTGTCGTGGGTGACATGGACACAGACATACACGAATACACAAACACTCAGACCCAGAACAGCAATCTAAATTCGTCATTTAGATGTCTGTCTGGCCGGGAATCGAACCCGGAACCCTTTTTTTTATCACGAGGGGGAATCCAACGAAAGGTACTCGGCGCCTTGGGAGCGACGCCGGTTATGTAGGATATTTACCCCCCTGGTGGACGTCCTCAGCGCTCGAAAGTGAAGGACTCCGGGAACTCCATTAGACCTCCGCCGAAGTCCTACAAGCGCGATGCCCCTTTCAGGCTCTCTGAACCGGTGAGCATTTGCTCAAATCACATCAGCTGCTGTTTAAAACAATATACGACCTCACATACCACCGTCTTTCCCGGGATCGCTGGCTGGACAGGTTCATATTAAACCTACTCGTATATATTTTTCCTCGCTGACAGTGGGACACATGCTTGAATGAGGTTGAATTTTAATTGAGTTGAGGCTTCCCTCAATTTTCAGGTAACGGAGTATCGCCAAGCCCCATCTGACCCCGTCACGATGACAATTGCATGTAGAAGTTTGTTCAAGATACGAGGATACAAGGGATCCGCAGATAAGCTCTGGTTTTTACGCCTGATGTTGGATATCTTGGTTTGGGTTTAATTAAAATTCAGCCTTTAATTATACGAGACCCTTCACGTTCTACTCCACTTGATTTATGTTGAACATTTTATTTTATTTAATGGTAAATACGTAAATGTTCTGGGTGAGAAAACATAGAAATATTTGGAAATGAGACTATTTGAAGAACAAAATATTACAAAAGTTTCCTTAGACAAAAATTGGGTCATATATTTTATAATTACATAAGTCAATCTCACTTTACCAAGTTTTGATTGTGTACCTACTAATTAAAAGAAAACTGTATGAGTTCCAGAACTAACTAACTTTTATCTCTTCAAGACTCTTGTGTGAAATTTTTCGTTTTCAAAATTAATTATTTAGAAAGACAAAAATTCTAAAGACCCATTTGAAAATTAACCGCACAGGCAACAAAGAAACATGTGTTAATTATATAAGGTCGTATTATAACTCTGCCAGCCTTAAAACCCAGACGATTCCATCATAACGAAAAGTATTCAATCATCTCTCCGAAGTGACGTCGTGAAAAATCAGTTCAATAAAATTAGCGCCGGGGAATCTGTACGCTTGTGGCATGCAAAAGACCGTTCTAAGAAAGCCGTTCGCGCCGTCTATGCAAAAGAAATACAAATATTTAAGAGGCCAGGGATGTCCGAAGCCCCGGCGCGCATACAAAAACTTTCTCCCTTGGAAAAATGCTGGCGCTCCTTTTATGGTAACTTGCACCTCAGATGATACCGCGCACCGTTGCAAGTTTAAGTAATTTAAGTTTTGCGAATTTTTGCCTGATGAAGCGGTGATAGGCTGGTTTTTGGAAATCCCAGACACAGATTTTTTAGGTAATGTGAGTATTAGAAATTTATTATAACCTTTCGAAATAAATTCCGTAATAAACAGAAAATCTACATTACCTCATTATGTAAAAACTGTTCTCAAAGTGTACCAAACTGCACTTGCCCAGGGCAATGGACTATTACCTAAATCCTTATTATTTTAAATGTATTATTTTCCGCTACGCGTCGTATGTGGTCAAAACATAATACGTAGTCTGAAAGTATACCTTGCAATATCATTCACAAACTGTCACTTAAACTAATACACATATCTCAATTATCAAAACATTCTGAGTATAAAGCAAACTTTGATTGCAAATTTGTCAAACCAGTCTGAGAAGTTTCCTCCTCAAAGGCATTGCTCGACAGGAACTTGGTCCTTGTTGAAACAGAATATTTTGCAACTCTACAGATATTTAGTTTTGCTTATAAATGTGTTAAAGTATCATATACATCAATTTCTCCACCAAAATGCATTGAAGCAGCGTGGTGGAGTACGCTCCAAGACTTGGGCCAAAAAAACATCAATTTCTATAAGTGACTTGTGACTGTAAATTTAAAAATTCCGAGTGATGGTAAAAATTCTATCCTTTTATTTATTTTACTTTTCGAAAGTAATGAAACCTACTCAATACATCAGTAACATCGATATATTAATTTCATTTTCACTATAAAGCAAATGATATTGCGTACACACAAATAAATCAAAAAGCCATCAATCAACTTAAGAATGATTCTCCCGCATAATTCTAGTATTTCTGCGATCTTCATAAGAATATCTACACAAATAAATATCTGGATTGTGTTTATTATTGGATCATTTGTAATTTGAACGTAATAAATAAAGATGCAGAAAATTTAGTCGGATGCGATAATATTCTAGTTGTAATAGTAATTGCTTTTATAATAATCATCGTAAGTGGTCATGAAGGTCTAAACGAGCCTATTGCAGGTAACTCTTCTGCTACCTGTCGCTCTAAGCGTTTGCCCCTGAAGTCTACAAAGTATGTATCTCAAAGGCATCGCAACGTATTAAACTTGGAAAGTTAACTTGTCGAGAATGGACCTAAGTGTCCACATTTCTTCGCAACATACTCTAGCTCAGCTTTAGTTGCCTTGATACGCTGTCACTTTGTAGTTCTGAAAGCGATGTCAAAGCTTCTAGCCTAGTTACTAGTTTGGCTTTTTATTTTTTTTAATAGTAATAAACGTGCAATGCAATGCACTCAATCCCAGATAAGATTAGTCTTAATACAGAGGCATTGCTACAACATTCGTTTTTCATCTCCGGCGACACCACCGCCACACCTATTTCTGTCTAATAACAGCAGTGAGCAAGTGATTTATCATCCATGGGCGGAAGTGGCCACTTATCATCAACTGCACTGCATGCTAGTTTGCTACTATCATATAATAAAACCCATTGTAAACTAAATTGGAATGCCTGAAAAGAACACACAATGTTTAACACTGCTGTTATAATTACTGCCTTGGTGCTGCAAAGTCATACTTATCTATATACTCTATGCTATTCTAATACATATTAGTCCTGTGCCCTTTCAAAAAATGACAAATTATGGACAAAGGTTTTCAATTTCTGAAAGCTGCTCCCATCACCGAGGTTCAACGGCTCGTTGGCGCCAGCAAATCCAATAAAGAAGCGTGCCTCCAAGAAATTTATGTTATTGACCGGATTATAGTAACTGACGTGTGAGAACTGGTAGCTTATTCCAGACCAGCGTATCCAGACCCTTAGCATTTTGAGGATTCTCCCGCGACTACCCTTTGCGTCATATCATTACGAGGGGAAGGAAAGGTCAGCGAGAGTGGCGTGGTTATTGATTGTTCCTTCAAACACCTTTTTCGATGCGTCAGCGATCAGAGCCCTTAGGGGTTCCTTTCTACATATTATACGTTAAACGATTTCGGATGCTTATGTCGTCCTTATGATTCATATTTTGCTCGACGTTGGTTGGTAGGGTTACAAATATGATACAAACAAGATGGGTGAGTCAAAAGAGAATTGAGCCGACAATAGAAATTACGCGAATTTTATTGACAGGTCAAAATGAAATTCAATTACTTTGGTTAGTATCGAAAGCATATTTTCTATCGTACGTTCGTCGACTTTTTGATGCCTTAATTTTAGTCAGTTTTTTACGAATTGCCACATGATCCAAATATAAACAAATCTCACAACCTTTATCTTATTAAATTAATTAATATAAAAAAAATAATTTATTTAAAGGTATCTATAATTAAAAAGCAATAATCCTCAACCGAATCGTCTATAACTTTGCACACGTAAAGTTTGTATCAATTGCATACTAAATTACGTTTTTCTAAATCAAAAATAGCGAAATGCTTAATATAGGGGATTATTTTTATGTACTTTTAAGTTATGAGTGACAAATGAATGGATTGAAAGTCAATAAAAGCTTATTAAATATATTCTTTTACTATGCTATTATCTTCTCTCCATAAATCACTCATTACATTGAACAGACACCTATAGGTATTTTGTAAATGAACCGACACACTCGTTATTGTTCTATAACTTTCTTAATCTTAAGACTCGTTCACGTTTTAATGAGATGTCCGCCAAAAGAGTTTTGTTTTAAATTAAGACCTTTCTCCATTCTGACGGTTGACGTGCCTTGTTTTGGCAAACAATGTTTTAATATTAATTTACAATTGTCTCAAATGTCAGTGAAAGTTAATTGTTTTCAGGTCTTGAGGTTTATTGTTCCTGTGGGTAAGGAATTTTATATTGCTATTGCTATAAGTATGATTTTTACGTAGAGGTGATGATTAATGAATAAACAGATACCTACAGGAGAAGGAGTGAAAGTCTTGCAGTTTGATACTACGCTCCTTCATTGGTGGAATCTTAATTTCGTTTAATTTTGCAAAATTATGTGTCTTTTAAAATGAATTAAAAACCTATCATCATTGGTTTAAACGGTAAAATAAAATATCGTAAATAAACTTGAGAGTCCTGTATAAAAAGTTCTCAGATTTGTCTATAGTTTAACAATCCACACTTTTAGATATCCTTTGGCCAGTTAAACTCAAAAATTAACTCTACAGCTGTTCAAATCCATATTTTATGTTAAACTCTTAGATTTAATTTGTTGATATTCCTTGTAAGGTAGGTACGAAATATATTTAGTCTATGTTTTGCTGTATAAGCCCTCGAAAGTTAAGATTGTAAAGGATCGGGCTTTCGGCATAAGTTCCCTCTTTAAGAGGGTTTTGTACTAAGCCCTCTTCCATCGAGACGGCGGGTTCTTACAGGTATATAGCTTAGAGATACCTAGATTATTGGGATATTGAAAGACCCTTCTGTTAAACATATAGCTGTTCATATACCAACCATTGTATTAAGACAACATATAACGAAAACACGAGCCTTTTTTGGAGAAAAAGAGATAAGTTTTAAAAATCAATTCGTATTTTTTATCAATTATCTCCTATACCCCAACGATAATTTAACACTGAAATATTTCTTAATATGAATAAGTATTAAACAGACGCTTACATCAAAATACACCTTTATGTTATGACATATGTAGGTACTTAAGTTACTCTTAAAAGTTATTCAAATCTATTTAAAACTGTTAATACATTTCTTTTTAAATGCAATAAATTAATTGATCGAAAGTATCAAGATACTAAAACAGCGCTTACGTACCGTTGTAATCGATATATTGCAATAGCGATGAGAAATTCATCACATACCTACCTATATCACTTACCACTTGGGTGAGAAAATTTCATTCGGTTTTGTCCATCAATTCTTTTTCACACTGCAGCGGAACAGTCTTTGATCAGTTCCCTAATGCCAGCGCTCCCTTGAGACCCGTTGGCCCTTTCTACATCTAAATCTTACGTCCGAAGATTTGTAGCTACATTTTACAAATAGCTTCTCTTACAGTTTTAGGAAACAGGTGATAAATGTGTTTTACAAACAAAGTAAGGAGTGACTATTCTTACTTTTGGGATTGGATATAAAATGATTTGTATATATTTTAACGATGTCTATAGATTTAAAAGACGGAAAACCAGAGACGATCGTATATGAGGCAACATACAATCCTTTATGTTGCACATAATTACATAATGTACCTACCTACGTAGTGTGAGTGTAGTTATTTTTAAAATTAAGAATCTTCGCAATTCGACTCTTCGAATTGCGAAGATTCTTAATTTACTAAAAAACTAATAGGTATACATAGAGATGTATATCTATTAGTTTTTTAGTCTTATAACAACAGTGCTAAGCACCTCTGTGGCAAAAGCCAATTTATCAGGAGTAAAAAACATTATTATTGACTTCTATTATCTTCAATTCCATATTTAGCTTCTTTATATAACATTGGCGTAGCAAAGAGCATGCAGTCCACCTGATATCCAGCGGGCCACGGCCGCCCATGGACATCTGTAATTAAAACCAGACAAGAATAGAGTCTTATAGAAGGTTGGCCAAATGCGTTGTTACCCCTAAGAACTAAGTTGGAACGCCTTGGATAAGTATGTCTTTCTGACATTCCCTTCAAGCCAGAACACAGCAGCATTTGACACCGCCTTAACACGTGCCGCCGGAGTCGAACCACCATCTTTATAAAAGCTGTACTATATCTATACCAATTTTATAGACATTGATAATACATTGAGCTCCAAAGATTCTATTACTCGGGTTTCAATTATCCAAACCCTAGTACAATGAAAGTAAATATATGTACCTATATTGGACTGTATAAATGAATAAAACCTTTTACATCCAAGGATAGGGTCTGAGATACCGAGCTAAGCCTAGTTTGCGTGATTCGCATTCGATAGAGCCTGAAATTTAGGCTAATGCAGGTTTTTCTCTCGGCTCATGAAATCCAATGCGAATTTTATTCGTAGGTATGTGAAGTTTTATTTTTCGAAATATTTTTATTGGCATAATATAAATAATATTTTAGACATTATATGCTCAAAAATTATGGCAAGAAAATATTTAAATGGAAATAAATATTATATACTTAAGTAGTGTATTTTTAAAACATAAGATAGAAGAGTAATATTGATTAAATTTAATTATTGAAAGAGAATGGACAAAATTCAGAATATTTCAAAAGATTATTTCGATATTGACTTAAAATTTCATTTGAATTATATAGGTAACCTTAAACATCAACTTAATTTTCAACACTATTTACTTCTAAATTGCTTCAAATCCTTGCTTCAAATTGCTTCAATTACTTAAATTGCTGCTAAATTTACAAATTAAAATAATTCTAAGTCAAAAACATTGTTATTCCCTTAATTAAATTTTATTTCATCCTGTGATTTCTACTACTATTAAAAACTGACATAAATAAACAACTAAATACATCAAAATGTCAAATGCTGTCTGTGATTCAATCTGCAACAGACGGCACTAAAATTATCACTTGACGTAATGCCGCTTTATCTTGACTATTAACACACTGACTCAAATTAACTGTAAATTGTTATGTTACTAGTGTAAATGGAATGAACACTATTATATGCTTAATATTCATACACGAAACTATGTATACTAGGATAATAGTTCGCGGGATGGTTAGAATGCATTAACAACTTAGGGAGTTTCTACATGAGGCGTTTTAATCGCGTTTTTCCAATGCTAGAAGTAATACATCAAGCTAACGCATGTTAAGTTATTGCTTAGAATTAACGTTTTAATATTTAGTATTAATGCTAATTTTTACGAAATTAAAGAAACAAACTCTATTGCAAATTAGGGCGCTCATTGAACATCAGTAATAGACTGATTCTACAAATAAGAATGAAGTTTTGCGTGTAATAAGATACAACAAAAACAAACGCGTATGAAAACTAAATCAATTAAACTCCAAGCATCTCACCGCACTCTTAAAACTAAAATACAGTTTTGTACCGCTATTACGACAGAATCACGTGCAGCGTTAGATTACGTACTCACGGAGCGTTTTTTTCCCGTGCCCGCCGCGTATAATTAGAACCGCCGCAGTCCAACCGCGCTATGTTACACTATCCTTAAACTATTCGCAAATATTCCAGTCAGATCGATTACTTACATATAATATGTACTTTGTGGTTGACGTAATGTGCCTGCGCCACTATCACCACGCTATTAACATACTGACTTTAATGGACTGTGAATTGTTCGTAATTTAAACGGACCAGCGACGAGAGCATTGATGCTCAATTTTGTAACTCTTCTCAAATGCGTCAAAGATAGCGAAAAACTGTGTTTTCTTTATTTTTTTTATTTTTTTTTTTCAAAAAAAGCAAGTCTACGAGTATGTCATGAACTTGATTGTAAGTGATATCTGTCACGGACATTTGTGATCAACATGGATTGGACTCATGGTGAAGGTTTAAGTAATTAAAAGAAAAGAAAATCCCGACTGTAAATTTGGATTAAAAAGTGCCATATTATACCAATACCAATATAACCCCCATGGGAGTCCGTGGCTGTTTCATGAAAATCAGCTTCATGAAAATCGAATTTAATGGTAGTTTTTTGTTAGTCCATTCTTTTGACAATAATCAAAACATAACTATTATAAACCATAACTATCGTCATTGTTAGTATATTCACAGCTCG
>DWPV01007826.1:0-10434 GCA_018251915.1 Urbanus proteus proteus
GGCGTTCCAGCTCAGTACTCAGGAGTAGCAACGCATCTGTGGTCAACCTCAGGTAGGACTTTAATCTTATATGGGGTTGATTACAAATGTCTATGGGCGGCAGTGGCCACTTACCATCAGGTGGACTGCATGCTCGTTTGCTACTTCGATCATATAAAAAAAAGATTACAGTCCTATCTGGCCACAGATGCGTAATACCCCAGAGGACTAAGTTGTATCGTCTCGATTAACTATGTACGAAATAAGAAAGTCTTGGTTTTTTCTCTTAAACATGTAATTGCTTCAACTAATTAGTATCTGCTTAAGATAATTATGTGTAAGACTGTTCTTCTGTATTTCTTTTCATTAAAGTTTCGTAGCGCTTACAACCAAAACTAACTTCTTAACATTCTTAATGTATATTTTTTTCCTTCTGTGATACTTTTTACTTAATTTTTTTATTTTTTTATTTACTTCAATAGTATACTATTAGTATTCTTTTAACTTTAAGGAATAATCTAAGTTGATTAACTTCGTGTACTCGTACATTAACAAAATTAATAGCTATACAAGAATACCTTAAATAATTTCTATTTTGAACATAAAAAAATCTTTTATTTTTTCTGGTATTTATTATTATACATTTTCTGGTATTTAATATATTATTACAGTTACTATACTACAAAGTAAGTGCATTGTATATAAGTGCGTTATAACGTAGCTCGCGCATGCAAACATTTTATGGAAACATCAAAGCGAATCGTAGGGGTGAACGAAATAACCACCCTTAATGATATGAACGTCAACCATGTTTGTTAATCAACTCTTACTTTGATTTATATCACGTGATTAATTACTAGAAATAATTTAAAGTATATTAAAACTATACTTTGTAAATATTTGTTTACAATTAATTAAGATTTTCATGCAACCCCCGTGGCGTAGAGGTCATTACACCGGCGTAGAGTTTAGCGATGTAAATGTCCAGGGTTCGATTTTTTGATTTTTTTTGTATGGGCTTGTATATTCGTTTACTTATCACAGGGAATCATTATGATATGTATGGCGATTATTATTATAAAAGAGTGGTGTATTTCTATATTAGTCCAATACGCTTAACGCGGAAATTGCTATCAAATTAGCAATTAATTTCAATTATAAATACGTAATTACTCAGTACCTACGTTTATGAACATAATATATTTATTAGTATGCATGTGTTATTCAAAAAAATAATTTATTTTTAAACGACTTAAATAAACTATGTTACTTAGTAAGTAGGTACTGTTTACGTTCCACAATTTATTATAATATTGAAATTAAACTAACTTATTTTTCGTGAAAAACTGTAAATGATAAAATTTTATTTGTCATTTATTCGTCTGCACAGTATACAATATGTGCTTCACGTATAAGGCATTATTGGTGTACCACCTTACAGTAAAAGGTAAAAAAAAAAATTTCGTAGTGCAATTATTTTTATACAAACATTCATGATACGACGTTCCAATTACTAACTGTGTTACGGTAAATAAAAACAAATCTAAGTTCATACGACATACAAACGTAAACATACGTTTGACACATAAGTGTTTACAACGATAACATCGTTTGACTCGTGACACACAATGCACGAAGTAAAAGCGAAAACGATTGATGTAAACACGATGTAACGTTACAACTTAGTTTGTTTACATTTGCACGTGACGTTATAACGTCAATCCGTTTACACTTTCACGGTGTAAAGTTATTCAATTTGCAATTTTGTCATTTCATTGTGTAACAGGAAGAGGACAAGACTCACCGTTCAAAATCCGCGAGCCGGCCATAGCTGAATTAAGAGTAATGTGTCGTTGTAATGATTATCCGTTCGACGTGAAATATCGCAACATGTTCCACTCGTTTAATTTAAAACCAACTTACGGAATTAATTAAAAAAAAAAAATCACAAACACATTCACGGTGGTATCGTCGCGTGGTATCGTGTTGCGAGCGTAGGGCGGGCGGACACGTCCTTCTACGCCGAACGCCCCGGCGTGACTGAACCGTGCCCCCGCCCGCCCTTACAGGGCTTTTCTTTGTTTCTCCATCCCCCTCCGTGCGTCGTGTCGAACAAATTCTAATCTTATTCGCCGAGATCTTGCGTTCGACGATTGACTCGACGGTTAGAACGATAATTGGGAGAGTTGCGATCGTATTAGAAATGTTTGTTTATCGCTTTTTATTCCTTTGATGTTCGCTGCTTATTTATTTATTCCTTATTATACTGAGAAAAATTAAGTGGGAGAAAAGGTGGACATAAGATTCAAAGCACAGTTAGTATATACAAGATGGATTTATATGTGTATGGATACATTGGCATATGTTTTTGAAAATTATGCAATGCTATACATTACATTATCGTTATACCTATGTATAATTTATATTATACTTGTAAGTGGTCTGCGGTACATATTATTATGTAGATATCTGATGTTGCACACGTTTTCTTATATAAAATAAGTCATTATTAAGATAAGTCACAACTTATTCTATTGATTAGTTTTAATAAATTACTCCTGCAAAATAGTTAAACCGTCACAAATAACCTTAAGATAAAGATATTTTATACATTACTCAGATTCAGAGTTATAAATATTTCAAACTTAAAGCCATTGAACTTACGTCTAAGCCCGCGGGAAAAGCACACAAAGTGAATTATTAACTGAAATAATTCCATTACAAAATATAAAATACATGTGTAGATACCTTGTTTGACTTAGTTAAGAAATTCACCACATATCTACGCAAGGCGTGCTAGTATTTACTTTGATAAACCGAGTTTCATTACGTCATAAGCAGGTGTTAATTAGCCCAACCGCAGGCTGGAGTTTAGCGTTTTGAATATTAATTTCGTTACATTGCTTAGTGAGCGTGAACTGATATGTGCACGTGAATATGTTGAAGAAAATATAAATAATATTAATCACACATTTTATGTTAAAGTTATTACATTATAATTAAAACTAGAGAGTCATTGTGGTTTTACTCCGGCGGGCTCACTGTCACACCTATATCAGTTTTATTGCAGGCATGTTCTAATAAATGTAAGAGAGGTATACTTTGCGAGGTATTCTGACTTAGATTTTGAGGGTAACAACGCACCGGCGACTCTCCTAATATAAGAATTCAAACAAATATGTAGTTAATTATAGATGTTTATTAGCGACAGGGACAACTTATTGTAGCTTGTACTTAATTCTTCAATGCTAATTAAAAAAAAAACATTTAATATCACAAGGAATATTGAGAGATCAGGACAATGACTTCTACAAAAAGCCAAGATTATTACTTACCTCATGAATAGACTTTCAAGATTAAGGTGGAATGTCGCTTATAACTTATTATTTCCGCCAACATAAAAACAGTTTTAGTTACAAATTAACCACAAATTTTGTCATTAGAGGTAATAGTTCGTGAGCAATTTAAAAGTGTCAGGAATATCTTACACGTACAAATTGGCAACAAATTATGTCAAGAACGTTCGTAATACGTACTCTTCGCAGCAGTTGTAATTACAGACCCAGCAAGTTGGGTCTTTGTGTGGAAATTGCACCGTGGCGCGGATGTCACCCTTCTGTCTCGTACCTCAAGTTGGAAGGTGGGATTACTACGAAACTTTTGTGTGTGCGAAAGTTTTTTGCAGTCGTGCCTTTTAAGTATACGTGCTAGTGAAAAAGTTGAAGGGAAACTTTAAGGTGCGGTCACAAAGTCACGTAAAACTACTTCTCCGCAACTAAATACCTTACGAAAAGCCGGTAGATTAATATTATTGACATTCAAAAACAATTTTGTAAAAAGTATTTTTTAAATAAAATATTAATTTCAGATTTTGATTAAAAAAATATATTATCTCAATTAATTGTACACAATACATGAATATTATTTTGTCTTTTATTACAGAAGTTCAATAAAATTATTTTCTGTACTAAGTAGGTACCTCCATATTTCGATTAAAAAAACAATAGTTGGTCACAACAATACTACAAAGTAATAGAACCAACCCAAAAACTGTCCCAAAAGTACCAACACAAATGACTCAAAAAAGTTGTGAACAACTTAACTAAATTCAAGTCAACTTCACGTAAAACACGAAATCCTCTGTCTAAGTTGAAACGACTCGTGATCAGAGGTTGTGAGGTGAACGTTGAGCTTAAAGACCTCACTCGCAAACACTTCAGTTTTATTATCGCACGAATTGCACCTCAAACACTTACGTACGTAGATTACGAGAGTGTCAATATGTCCCCACTCCCCAATTTTACCTCAGGGAATCATTCCGTTAAGCCAACCTTAGTGCTGCTGCGTTTTATTTTATTGTACCACTTAATTATCAAGACTTTTGTTTTTGTTACGGGTCCAATACGCAAAAATGACCTGATACTTTTTTATAAAATAACATCATCTTCATTATCATCAAACCATTTCTGTCCCACCGCTTGACACGGGTTTATTCTCAGAATCATACCGATTAGGATGACCTAATCGGTAGGATTATTAATGACTATGTCGACTATGAAGTCGACCACACTGACCAAGTGAGATTTTCCATACCTTTTGTAAAATGTTCAGAATTCTGTTTTATTTATCGCACGAATTGCACCTCAAACACTTACATACGTAGATTAGGAGAGTGTCAATATGTCCCCGCTCCCAGCTAAGCCCGATTGTACCTTTGGGAATCGTTCGGTTAAGCCAACCTTAGTACTGCTACGTTTTATTTTATCGCACTACTTAATTATCAAAGCATTCGTTTTTGTTATAGCTTCACTGTCTGAAGATAAAGTCACACTGACATTAACATTTAGAAAATTAACATGGATTGATAATAATGCCATTTTTCTCCCACTGCTGGACACGGAATTCTATAGAATTTTATAGAATTCTACGAATTCGAATTTCTATAGAATTCTGCGAATGATATAGATTGGACCAAGTTCACTACGCTGGTCAAGTGTGAACTAGTAAACTCCCAAAACCACTGGACTTTTTAAATAATACTCAGGTTTTCTCATGACGATTTCCTTCACCGCAAAATAATTCATGCAATCATTTCTCATAAGCACATAATTTTAAAAAATCAGGTGAGGTGTGTATGTATGTGTGAGAGAGAGAGAGATATGAGTTCATATTTCTAGGCTCTCCCTGCCTCAACTTATAAAAGTAAGACAATATAGTTTATCTCTTAACAACATACTAACATCATACTTAACAAAGAGGCAAACTGTGTAAATTACAGATAAGTAACAATATTTCGAAATAAACGGCCAATAAAACGGACGTTAAAATATGTAAATAGTGCTACAGATAAGTGATAGTAATGACTTAATGGCGCAATTAAGAAATTACGTGTCCTACTTACGCTTTTCGTTAAACATTAAGGGCTGGGCCAGACTGCACGCGTGCGCTACTCTAACATGTGGAATCTTATTAGTAGGCACGCGGGAGCGAGCGAGCGGTTTCCATACGTTCGAATCACCGCGCTGTTTGAGCACCGTTTGAGCAGTAATATTAGGCTATAACTGCTGGTTGAACTTGGCCTGTCTATAGGGGGTCTGAAGTTTAAATCCCAGGCAACTGTGATTAATGTGCGTATTAGAGATTAATTATCGCTTGCTTTAACGGTAAAGGAAAACATCGCGAGGAAACCTGCACACTTGAGAGTTCCTAAAAGTTTTCAAAGGTCTCAAAGTCTATCAATTTGCACTTGGTCAGCGCGGTGGAATAAGGCCTAAATCTTTTTTACTATGAGAAGAGATCCATTCCCAGCAGTGGGACTGTAATGGGTTGCCCACGAGCCAACGTGCCGTGCCCGCGCCGCACCCGCGCGTGCTGTCTGGCCAAGCACTTAAGTGCCAACTAGCTTTAAATAAATTGAAATTTCACGCCTGGATTGAAGCCAGGAAAGTGTAAAAGAATTAAACTTGTTAAATACTGCAGTAGTTGTACTCGTAAATCATTGAGAACGTTTTGACAAATGTCCGTATAATTAGCACAAACGACTGTTATGTGTGAGATCAAAGAGTTTTTTGTTATGATGTACAAGTGGCAGATACGGGATGTCAACAATAAACTGAGGGGTGACGAGATTTGGTTTTGTTATCGAAATATTTATGAATTGAAAATTGATATATAGAATGTATATAGTTTAAAAATAATGAGTTAAAATTGCTAAGAAGTAAGGGTAATAAAAATGAAATTTATTCTGTGAGATTTTGTTTTAATCTCAGGATAAAAAAAAAAAACTATAGGCATCAAAAGTGGATTAATTTTTTGCTGTAAAAATTTGCACAATAGAGAGCTTCAATTGAAAGTATGAATTTAAGGAACAAATCCGCAATATGTGCATAGCGGCTACAAATCTCAGGTCTCCACAGTTGTGGTGTGACGCGTCAATGAATAACGCACGAATCGCACGATGCAACAACGTAGCGCGACGCAAACTGTTTGACAACGCCACTGATGGACGTAAACACTGTTAGTTCTCGATGTGTATTGTCGATATGTATATGTAGTGTCTTTTTAGTAGGTAAATTTTAACAGTCTCTTTATGAATGAGAAGAACGAGACACATAGTTAATTGGAATTTAATAATTTGTTTTTAAAACAAAAAGCCGTTACTGCTGAGAAACAATTAACTGAAAAGAGAAATACAACTACTGTACCGCATGTTGCAGGTGATAAAATACGTACTTTTGCTTGTATGTTTTATTTGTAAATTTGTCTGACTACATAAGTTTTTAGTTCAGTGTACTTTAATTTCTAGGGACAAGGAAGTAAACTAGACATACATTCGTTCGCTTGTTACCCATATACAAGAATTCACGAGTGAGCATAGATCTACAATACGAGGACAGTTGCTACAAATCTAAGCTCGCCGCCGTTGCGGTAACGCGTCAGTAAATAACGCACGATGCAGGACGTCGTGCGGCGCATACAGTTTCACGTCGCCACTGTTGCACGTAAAGACGTTGCTTCACGGTAGTTATTCCTGACATTATTTCATGCATAGTTATTAGTTAATTAGCTACTTTTGGTTACATTCCAACCTATTTGTGAGTCAGGAAAACAAGATACATATATGTATTTGAAAAAAGGTAAATCCTGAATTTCAGGAAAATTTGCCGTGATAAACATATAATTTCATGCACATTAAAATTTAGCATTTAGTCGCTAATGACATAATTATCACCTCACCTAAAGAAAATTTCACCAGTATATATGGATGCATAGATTGCAAAGTATTAGACAGTTGCTACAAATCTCAACATGCAACCATTACGGCGACGCGTCAATGAATAACGCACGACACTGGACGTCGCGCGGCGCAAACAATTTGACGCCGCCACTGTTGCACGTAAACACGTTGCTTCACGATATTTATTGCAGACTCTTTGTATCATCTACTTTCAAAAGTATGCTTTATTGGTCAAATATCAACAGATAAATTTTGTGACTTAAAATAACAAGATACATTTTGTAAAAAAAAGAAATAAATCTGCAGTACGAGGACAGTTGCAACAAATCTCAGCTCGCAACCATTGCGGCGACGCGTCAATGAATAACCCACGATGCAGGACGTCGCGCGGCGCAAACAGTTTGACGCCGCCACTGTTGCACGTAAACACGTTGCTCTACGATATTTATTGCAGACTTTTTGTATCATCTACTTTCAAAAGTATGCTTTATTGGTCCGATATTACCATCAATTTTGCGACTTAAAAGAACAAGATACATTTAAAAAAAAGAGGAAAGTAAATCTGCAGTACGAGGACAGTTGCTACAAATCTAAGCTCGCAACCATTGCGGCGAGGCATCAATGAATAACGCACGACGCTGGACGTCGCGCGGCGCAAACAGTTTGACGCCGCCAATGTTGCACGTAAACACGTTGCTTCACGATATTTATTGGCCTCCGTCCGTTTGCTATTGAAAAGTTGTTTTGTACTGCTTCCTATAAACAGTTCATGCGTTCGAATTACGGTAAATCCAGAAACACGTAAATTGAAATGGAAAAACGTTTGTATGTACGTTGCTGTAAGTTCACTTTAGTCTTTTTTATCAAAGTTTATGTAAACCCATCGTGACGAAACTTCGAAAACACCCTTTGACAATTTTATTTCAGGATTAATAACATAATCATTTCCGTGATCTACTTGAAGGCTTGCCAATTCTTATTTTCCTCCACCTTCCTCTTATTTAGGCGGTAGTGACGAATTGGTAACACATTTTTTTTATACGATTGAAGTAGAAAACAGGCATGTAGTCCACTTTATGTAAAGTGGACAGTGCCGCCCATGGACATACCATCATGACAAGTTCATACTCGTACCAGTGAAAGGCATGATCGTTTACTTTATGATTTCACTAATATAGACTTTACACCAATACATTACCGACTTGAACCATTACTAACATATTTATTGAACATCACAGAGCTTTAAAATACTCGCAGTTACCACAAATCTCAGGTCTCCGTCGTTGAGACATATCAATAAATCCCAAACAATGTGCAGTACAAATACTACTAACTGACAGTTTTACTATACATTGTATCTCTCTTTAATAGAAATAAATAAAATCGTCTCTCTAAAATTTTAGAGTCATTGTCATTATTACAAAACTTATTTGCACCGTGCAAATAAGATAATCCTAAGATAGTTTGGACAGTCAATATAGAGAAATTTACCTTTGTCTAAAAGTAAAACTAAACTAACTAGACTTATGTAAAGTGAATCCTTCCTTTTACCTATTTTATACAACACTTGCGTGTCTGTCCGTTTGTGTACTTACCTATAACCTGTGCTTATGATTGATAGTTGTTTTAATTTACATGATTATTTTTTTAATAATTTTGAAATACGCTGTGATTGGCCAGGTGTTAAATATATATCAGCGCTAAATTTTCTAGTAATTCATACCGATAGAAATATTTTAGTGCGCCACGGGGGTAATACGTAGCTCTAGCAACGAGTGGTTAAATTTATAGAGCAAGCCAAATGAAGGGAAAGAAAATAATAAAAATAACAATTGCCGCTTTCTAGACACTTTCTACACTCACAGCCCCACAGTTGGATTTTCTCCTGTATCGTGGGTGTCATGGATACACAAAGACGAATTCACAAACACCCAGGCCCAGAACAGAAATATAAATTAATCATTCGGATATTCGTCTAGCCGGCAATCGAACCCGGGACCCACTGCACTTCAGACTGGTATGATAACAACTCCGCCACGCGTGTCGTAAAGAATAAGAACCTTCAGTCAAGTCGTGAGAGCAACTAGTTTAAGCTAAAAATATAGACGCATCGTAAAATCTAGTACGATGTAACAAAGTTCACAGCACATCTTACCCTGTTATGCATATCTGTGTCGGAGTGTAGCAATGCGTGCATTTCTCTAAGGCAAAACATAAGGCGGGCTCGAGAGTATTTAGGACAGACATAGCTTTAGTTATGAAGTATTTCTTACTTGCAAGTCAGAAACTAAGACTTTAATCATATTCTCTTTCTACACTTATAGCCCCATAGTAGGATTGTCTCCTGTGTCGTGGGTGCCATGGACACACAAAGACGAATTCACAAACACTCAGACCCAGAACAGAAATCTAAATTCATCATTCAGATATTTGTCTAGCTAAAAATCGAATCCGAGACCCTCTGCGCGTCAGACCGATATGATAACCACTCCGCCACGCGGGTCGTCAATAATATAGGTACATATTTGGTACCACAGAATTTTGTATTTTTTATCTATGTGGTGATTACCCACAAGTAGTATTATTCTCTATGTAGGGTTGATAAGCGCGTCATAGAACTGTGATCTAATACAGTACTAAGACGTAAAACTGTCTGATAAGACTTTATAATTTTAAATGCATTAATATATGTGTACTACGAACATACGAAATCAGGACATACGTAACATCAAAATTGTAATATGCTCGATTAACTTGTGAACAATGAATAACTCAAGCCTGTGTAAGTCTTGTTTCCTCTGCTGGACTTTAGTCTCCTTACAAAATGTCAAGGCTACCATTATAAACTTTTAGCAAAGGGGATTTCCCGCCAGACTAGGTGATCATGCCTGGGGAGCGGCCGTGCTCCAACAGTCTCGTTCGGAACTTATGTACAAGCAAAGTATTGAGCATACTTCGATAGCGTGATTCAGATTACTTGTGGCGCCATCTCTTGACGAATAGCGGGAAGTCGCTACATACTATATGACTATACTACTCGTACCTATTATAAATCGTACCGTCGCACAAAAATTACATTAAAAAGGCTCTTAGACAAAATCTATCTTTGTTAGTACCGTTAGTACCCTAACTACCATAAAATATTTTCAATTCACCTCTCGATATGTTACTATAACACTTTATAAAGTTACGATAACATACATAACATTATGGAAGTA
>DWPV01007827.1:0-10433 GCA_018251915.1 Urbanus proteus proteus
AAAAAAAAAAAAAAAAAAAAAAAAAAATATACACGACGAATAGATAACCTCTCTTCCTTTGGGAAGTCGGTTAAAAAGGGTAATTTTCATTTGTGTTAAATGCTTACCCCAAAATAGCAACCTTGTTATTTAGGTGTTAAAATCTACGCAAATCAATGGTTTCTGTAAAATATATCAGTTACGTAAGAGATTGTAGGTACAAACAATGGTTAAATAAAGTGTTCAGTAACACTATTTCAAAGATTGTAGAAGCTTGAAAGATTATAGGTCTATCGGAAAGGTGCCCCTGCTACATTTATTTCTAGCCCGAAGCTATTCTTGTGTATTGAAGAAATGATGTAAATGCCGCTAATCAGCATTCGAGGCTATCATTTTAGACCTCAGGTGTGATCAACGCTGTAATCAGGTTCAGACGAAAACCTTCTTTAATATAAAACGCTTTCTACACTCTTAACCCCACAGTAGGGTTTAATCCTGTATTTCGAGTGTCATGAACACACACACATAGACGAATACACTAATACTGTCTGGCCAGAAATTGAAGCCTGGACTCGCAGCGTGTCAGAGCAATATCTACGCCACGTGGGTATCTGGCGATATGGAGAGTGTAAAGTTGATTACTGATGTTTATGGCAGTGACGACTTACCATTAGTTTTACTAATGTTTAAAATCACACTATAACATATTAATATCGTATTTTATATAATTCGAATCGAGTAGAGCCAATCTTATGGATTACAAGCTTACTGTTATGTGCTTCAAGTTCACTTACACAAATTGGTACTGATAGCAAGTAGCAGTACGCATAGTCCAGTGGAGCGCACAGTACTCAATGGGCTAAACGTTTGCCCCATTCTCAACTCCGTTAATACGCTCGTATTAATTTAGGTGCATAATATACGGGTCTCAGATGGCCTGTAGTGACCATCCATTATACCGCAAAGCTAAGGATAACTCCATAATATCGCACTATGTACTATAATGTACTGCAAATTACTTGTCATTAGATCCAAAGCTCGTTTAAGCCAGTAATTAATTAGACGGTTCATTTACAGTTGGTGAAGCAACTTCATCAAATTAAACTCTCTCGAGTTTGAATTGTGTTCAGTAGTTATTGTAATAAATAACGTCGGAATTGGGTCAGTGTTAAACGAAACACCCTCTGTTTCGTATTTTTATTAGATATATCTTCATGAACGATTTACAAACAGGATAATATTAATTATATTGTTCTTCATTTTTTTTCTTTGTTTGGTGTATTTTAATAAAGGTTTTTCTATTAATTGATACTACAAATCCATTTTACAATATAAAATATTTTATATACTACTAGCCTTTGCTCGCAGATTCGCACTCTTCTTTACTATATAATGGAAGTTATTATATAACTACATATAAACCTTCTATCTATCTTAAAAAAATCGCATCATAGTCCGTTGCGTAATTTTAAAGATCTAAGGATACAAAGAAACAGCGGAAAACAACTTTGTTTTATACTATGTAGTGTTTTTATACAAATTAGCTTAATAAAAGAAGAGTTTCCTGGATTAATACAAATGAAAACGTACGCAGCACCCATATTGCATCATAATTAATGTAACGGGAGTACGCATTCGTATTTCATTCATCAAACAGAATTCTTTATGAAAGACGTATCAGTTTCCTAAAACGTACGTAACGCCACCCGAAGCTGTTTAAATTTATTTTTATTAAAAAAACCGTGTAGAAGAAGTCCTTTCACAGGAAGTCTCTTCGCATCAGTATTCCGAGCAGTATTCGTTGGGAGGAAACAAATTCCCAAAATTGAATTTTAGGAAACGAGTTGAATACGACACGGAGTACATAAACTCGGAAAAGGAACGAGATTTTTATCATTTTAACAATAGCTATGATGCCCTAGTACACCAGGCTCATTCTGTTATCTATCCACGCAGCCGCGGTCGCCAATGTTCCAATCAGATTATCGGACTCATCCTCAAATAATTATGTGCAACAATCACTCTATCTACGAAGAAATCAGAATTGTTCTATCGCCAATCACATTCGTTTTACGGATAGAAGGATGTTAAGCAAACGTAATATACTAAACAAATTACTTGTTAATAAATATGTAACTGATAAATAACTATTCCAGTAAAGTCTATTAAAAATATGCACGAGATTCGTGCATTTTGTTTTGTAATTATGTTATTTCAAAGGTTTTATCTCAAACTTACTTATTTTGTAAGTTTATCATACAAAACATAATATGTATTTTTGCATTCACAAATAATATTAATATTTGTGAATGTCAAAATAGAACTATAACAGGATTTTTTATTTAAAATGATGCACATAGAATGAACATAAATTTATTTTGTAGTTAAAAATGTTATTTAAAGATAAAAAAATACTTTATCTATTTTATTAGATAACAAAGAAATTTAAGTAATATGATAATATTTAATGATTTATCGTAATACAGATTCTTTAATGGCAAAGTTATTTAAAGTTGTAAAATATTTACTAGGTAGTTAAGAAAAGTATAGCCGGTTATTAATTTCTCAGAAACCCGCATTTCTCAGAGGAAACGATTGAAAGGAACATTGCATATAAGTAAATTATAATGGATCTTAACTATGATCTTTGATAGTTGAGTTTAAAGAACTGAAGTGCAATCAAACTATTATGAAATTTACCTGAAGCTCGCTGACAGCTCCACAAATTGCACAAAGGAGGGAATTAAATACTGTTCAGAGAGATTTGAGCGGAACTTTTAATGTCACAGTTACGTCTTTCGTTATTTACACCGGATCAGTTGATTAATTTAAAGTTATAATTTTTAATCTCTCATATTATGATGATAAAAAACTGTAAATAATTTGTAAATCATTAGATGCTTTGATAAGGGAGACATACTTATTCGAGACGGTTCATTTGAGGGGTAGCAACGCGTCTGTGACTGGCCTTACGGTAGGACTGCGATCTTATCTGGGGTTGATTACAGATGTCCAATATGTCTATGGACAGCCTCTTACATCATCATCAGGTGTGTATTCTTGTTTGCCATTTCCTAATGTACAAAAACTAATCTTCTTGTCTTATCTCTCTTTCGAATGCAATAATATCTGTACTTAATTATTATTTTACATTTGTCGACAAATTTTTACGTCTATAAATTTTACGAAATGTATACAATTCCTATGTATGATGGTATATTCCATAACGTTTTTTTATATATGTTAATAATATTTTTTTTTCGACATATGGCTCGAAAATTTGTTAAGTATTAAAAATAAAATTCTTGATAAGAAACACTATTACACGAAGTTTTCTAAATTACGTTGCCTGGTTTTCTTTTAAACCTCCAAAGTTCTAAAAGACGAGCAAACGAGCGAGGCTGCTGCCAATTCTCTAATTGCTAATGTTGGATAAGAGATCTTTCTAGGAAAATCTTTCCCACGAACAAAAGCTCAAAAGAAATAAAACTGAAATGCCGCGAAGACTGAGGGGTTAAATATGCCATTCTCATCAATTTTTCCATTTCTATTTCATTACGTTCTATTACGATAATTACCGTTGTTTTTTAACTTTTAGATTTTTCTAAATTACTCAAAGCAGAATGGAAACGTCGTAGTACTATAGCTTGTACAATCCAAGCTTGTTAACTCTTCCAAAGTAGGATTTTCTTTGATTTATGTTTAACAACTGTTTTGTTTATTTGCTGTTTATTTGCGCAAAGTAATTATGGATATACGTTAATCAATTCGGTTGTAAGCTCAAATAGAACTTTAAATATAATTATATAAAAATATTTTATTTAAAAAAATCTCCTAGAAATAGAAGAGGATAATTAACGGAGTCGAATCGCAGATGAATTCCTGTTGATACAGCACAATAGTAATCACATTTTTTGTCATTATATACTATCATAAATAAACGAAATCAAGTAAAACTGAATCGGTTCACAGTCAACAGTGGGCGCTGTGCAAGCAAATCTTCGCATTCAGCGGGCGATATGAAACGTCTGACGGCGCTTTATTGATGGCCGCATCTCAAAGCCATTGCAGTTTCTAGGTTATGATTTTTATTACGTTTGCTTTTAATTAAAATAGTATCAAGTTAGATGACGTTATGTACGTTAACTATGTTTTTTTCTTTAACTCGTTTGAATATAAATTATAAAATTAGGCCTACTAAATCGTTATATTTGCAACTTGAATGCAAATAATATAATGAATATTAATGATATAATTAGTCATAGTCTGTAATAAAATATTATTATCTGTTGAATGAAGCTATTTCTGGTCTGTCAATTGCAAATTGATAAGTGTCAGTAACATGTCAGATACATACATAATTACAAGGCGATTAGCTGCGCGTACGCAATTGCGCGTTTCGTATTGTTTGCATCGTATCAGTGCTTCGGCCCAGCATTCGTGGTACAATAATGAGTGGTCGTCTGCGCAGAGCATTGTCAAAAGTTAGGAAATTGGATTAAATTTCTTTAATTTATGTGTTACACAAAATACACTTAAGTTCATCACATCGCAATCATAAACTTCATAAGCTTCAAGGCAATAACGCATCCGTGATTAACTTCTGGTAGAACCCCGTGTCCTAGAAGTACGTTGCAAAATCAGATGGTCTGTATAACAATAAGGCAGACCGTATACTGCCTGATGGAGAGTATTCACCGTCGCCAATGGACATTTGCAACACCAGAGGAGTTCATCGCGGACTTTTAAGAAGAGTTATTTTTGCATCGAAGAATCCTATGAAGAACCCTATGTCATAGCTCTCCGGGAATACCTCAAGAGGAAGTTCGTTGCACATCGTTCACGGCAAAAACGGCCGCTTATTTACTTCAATCCTTTAAAAAAGTTGGGACCATTAAACCTAGTTTTGGTCAAAAGAGCTTAACACTGGAAGGCAGAAATAGGTGTAAAGGATACCTACGGAATAAAACTATTGTCCATTGAAACATTTGCAAAATGTACTCTTACATAAAATAAATGCGTAATATTTCAAACGGTTCATCCATACATCACAATCGCTTTTGTCGTATAATATGATACGCATATTGTGCATTTCTGAGAACCGTATCGTAATTTGTCGCTAATTTTGTGGATGCCGTTTCCCGTACTGTAAAACAAGCTGTAAAATGAGAGTAATTGGTTGACCAATTTTCATAATTGCCTAATTAGTATGAGAAGGCAATTGCAGGCTTCAATTATGTTTATTCGTACAAATAGATACGAAATGGTCAACGCGTCCGATTATACAATATCGCTATATCTAAATGATTACTGAATCACATTGTTTTATGAAATGCCAAAGAGTTGTTTATAAACATCCCTGGTAAGATTTTAATTTTGAACCTTTCAGTGTGAAGTGAAGTGTGAAGAACTAGTTGCATTTTTTGTGGGATTTTTTTCGAAGACTATTGTTATTTAAATATGGCGTAATCCTTGTAAGACGATCTTTTTTCGCTGATTATATTTTTTATGTGGTTGATTTAATGCGCCTATTCTCCGTCTGTTTCCTCTCTGGCAGCTGCCGCTCAGTCAGTGCAGCCAGTCTCAGATGTTTCACTTCCGAAGACTAAGATGTAGTGAATTAAAAAAGTAGACTAATCCCTGGTATAGCAACCAAATCCAAGCAACAAATAGATAACTCGTATTGGAATTGATATTCAACCAGCATTGCACCCTGCGTGCGATCCCACACTGCCTACACCCAAATTTATGTGCGCGTCAGTGCACACAACACGTGCCTGCAAGTGCTGTAACGTGAGAATTTTGTAAAGGATTAGATATTCACAATGTAAATGAGATTAATATAACTAATATTTTGATACATATACTAGTTTTATGTTACTTATGTATTGCAGGATAATGTAACCATTTTTTTATTTTTCTTTGATGCTTACTTAGAAACTATTGAAAAAGTTTTTAATGTGATTCGGTAAATGTGAAAAATGTAAGTTTAAGCATAATTTTAAAAATATTAATAATGTAAAAATATATACTTACGTATAAAAGTTTGAAGGAAGAAAGGCTGTGACAGCAACAGAACTGTTTTTATTTTGATAGTTATTATTTTTTTATCAGCTTTGTACAGTTCCCTTCAAGTAATTTAAGAAAAACTCACAAATTAAAAAGTCTTAATTAAATAATATGCATAAAAATTTAGAAAACACTATTGCTCTACAAACATGTAGGTATCTAATTAATAATTTATTTTTATTATGCTTTATTCACGCTAACTCTTATTAACGCTACGAAGGATTTTAATATTCCATTTAGAAAGGTAATAATAATTTAGCCATGGAAAATAAATTAATTTCCCCCACAGCTCTGCCTAATTACGGCGTTATTTATGGTAACGATATTTTTGTGTTACGAAGCATTTAAGTTCAACGCCTGCTTGTTCTCAGTATAGTAAACATGTCTATGTTTATAAAGCTAAAATATTAATACTGACGAAATTTTGGTAGTTAATAAATTCACTAGTTAATAGATTAGTTAATCACTATAATCACTACATGGTCAAATGGTAAAACAAAGTCGGTTTCCGCTGTCTGTCTGTATGTTTAGATCTTTAAAGTTATGCAACAGATTGTGATGCGGTTTTTTTAATACAAAGGGTGATTCAAGAGGAAGGTTTATATTTAATTTAATGCGTGCGAAGCCGAGGGCAAATATTATATGAGTAAGTTAATAACTCTTGACTCTTTTATTTTGTCGCCTCAGATAAATAAAGTAGGTAGATCTATCATTCCTAACAAAACAATGAAGCCATTTTTGAAATGGTCGGGTTATAAAAGTGATTATGTGAGAGTAAATAAACTACAGGTACTGACAAGGGGGTCGCTCCCCCCCAACCCCCACCCCTCTAGTGTCTAAATATAAAGTGTCTAAATACAAAGTTTCACTGTTACAAGCTAAATAATTGAAATAAGGCTGAAGTCATAACAGAGCCTGTTTGTTATTGCTATATTACTTTAAAGTAAACTTCATTTTTGTTTAGTTTTAAACATATCCTTTATAGGAAATGAAAAGTGAAAGATATTTATTAAATAATCTTAGAAAAGCATTTAGATTCATTTCTACTCGATGTACTGGTTGTATTTACCAAAAGGCCAAAGAATTGTATCCGCAGTAGTTGTGTCGTACTCTTTCTCCAAGATTCAATTTTAAAAATTGTTCCTCTCGCCGAGTCGCATCTCGAATATAAATGGCTAAGAGTTATGACTAGCGTTGCCTAAGTATTGTTCAACAAAACTTTGAATCTTCTTACTGATATTTGAAACAAATACTTAGTAAAATTTGTCCTATTTACATTTTAAATTCAATCTTTTTAAGAATAATTCAAAGGGATACTTCAGTTGTATTTATATTCGCTTTATTTTAACGTTGAAGATGTCTGGTTCATGTTGCAAATTAACTCACAATTATTTTGAAGTATCCTTTGTAAATTGATCTAAATTCCACAAGTAGACTATTTTAGAGCTGTTTAAAGTTTTGAACCTTCTTTTTCAGGGTTCCATAGAAATAACGTATTGCAGAGATCAAGCCGCATGGTCGAGTGGTCACAATAAAGGTGAAGGTGGTAGAACTCTATGTAGTTCGACTCCGGCGGCAATGCCGCCACACCTATTTCTGATTTATAACAGCAGTATTAAACAATGCTGTGTTCTGGTCTGAAGTGTGTGGTTAGGGAGATATACTTATCCGAGGCTTTCCACCTCAGGGGTAGAACGCAACTGTGGTCAACCTCAGGTAGGACATTGATCTTATATATGGTTGATTACAGGTGTCCAAGGGCGGCAATTGCCACTTACTATCTTCTTCCTTCTTACTTCGATCATAAAAAAAAAATATTAGTCTAACTTGCATTGGGTTCCAGGTTCGTTCGTCTACCTTGACAATTTAGATTTCATCACTGTGTAGGAGTTTGTGTATTCGTCTTTGTGTGTCTATAGCATCCATGATAATTCTAGTGTAGGTCTATGAGTCTAGAAAGCGCTATTTTATAGCATTGTCTTGTTTGTCTGTCGGTCTGCTTGGATATGAGTACACAACTTTATATTAGTTTACAATCATTGATACGTATTGAAGGTCAACGTATGTATTATGTCAAACTGCAATAAACTCATTATGGGCAATCAATATTTAATAGAATTGAAAATTGATTTCAAAACCATTAGCGATGGCCACCTTCAATATTAGATTACATTTCAAATATATCGAAAGTGCGGTACGCGTAGTTGTCACGGAAATTGAATGCGATCGAGCACGGCCACTGACGGGACGGCACGATGACTGACATGCTATATGTCCATCACTCGCGCGCACAAAGACGACTATTCCGTTCCCGTAACATTCGTTGACAAGGTTCAATTACGATTCTACCATTCCACTTCAATTTTAGTTTTTTTCTTTTATGATATTGAGGAGAAGACTAATGACAGCTCCTATTATGGTTTAAAGAGTGTGGCAATCAAGACATAATTATGTACTTATTTTAAATAACTAAGTTATTAAAAATGCTGGAACTTAGTTATATTTGAAGCCAATACATCTCGAGATATAATTGTGCTGTAATTAACTTCGCATGACTTACCTCAAGCTAATCCGTGAAACGATTGTTAACTTTGAGGAATTTAGAATGTGGTGCAAAGCAGTCTTCAACCAACAACTATAGAAGCGAAGACATAGAGAAAGTACACAATATCTTAGGTACAATCGTAAAGGTAAAATAGATTTCGAATACTGATACTGACAGTGCATATTGACTGACATTCTATATGTCAGTAAGTCGCTTACAGAAGGCCGTCTAGCTTGTGCTTAGCTAAAACCACTGGGCGGATTTGATTATATACAAGATATAAACGTACAATTTATTGTTTATAAAGATTTTATCTAACGTCGGTAATATTTACGGTCCCAGATTAGTACAAAACAAGAGCTAGGAAAATTATAAGTACTATAACAATAACTATATTATACTATAAGAATGTAAAGCCCGTCTCTTAAATTATTTTGGACGCTGTTTACTTGTACCTATTTCCCCAGAAAAGAATATTTCCTTTTCACCATTAAATTATTGGAAGCATACTTTTACCAAACGTATGGGGCCCCAAACTAAAATCCACCACTTTACTAATGCATATCTATATTATCATTATCACAAAAACTGGAACTTTAATATTAACATTTACTAAATCGATATAATGAAAATTTCTGGAACACCTGAAACAATTTAAAATAATCAAAGGGTTATTTCAGCTGCCAGTAAATTAACGTGTGTAGGTACGATAAATTCGACGAATCTCTGGGGCCTGAAGTTTTATTGATTTAGGTCCACCAAATTTTAAAATGGATTACAATATTCCCGATTCCAAAAAACTGATCCGCAAACATGACCCTAAAATAATGTAACGTTTATAATACATACGTGGTTAAACACAAAATAAATCTACCTCAGTTTTTGGAGCTTATCGTATTATTATTATCGTACTAATAAGTGTAGGAAGCGACCTATTTAAATGATTTAGGGTTTAAAAAAGCGATAATTATAATAAGTTATCACTAACCTACTTTTGGGTTTGTATACAGCTCTTAGAGTGAGAAGTCTTTAGACCATATTAGCTAATGCGCGATACATTTCACACGTCTTTAAGACTTTTTTATATTCCCAGGATTATAAGGCGTTATAAACTTTCTTACATGTTTCCGTTTATATAAAATCTGTGACAGTCCAGCTCATAGAACCTGGATCCCTAGAGTAAGACGCCAAATTTCAAACAACTAACCTAACTCTTAAGGTACAAACTTTTTAATAAAAACGAGAAAACCTTATTAAACACTTATCCTAAAACGCAAGCGATGTTCAGGTAAAATGATTCTTATGCTCCCAAAGTTTTGGAACATTGGTCTATTCACTAATAGGCATCATGAAGAAGTTTCGTACACAAGCAGAAAAGTTTATTGGGAGCCACGTATCAAACTGGGGAAAGATTCCCCAACTATCAAGAACTTTCAATAATCCCACCAAGTTTATTGTAACTTACGGTTATTATGGCAGTTAACTGTAACATTCTCGGGACTGGAGTAAAGTTATTTAGTCATGTGGTTATAATGTCAAATAGCTTCACAAGGTTGAGATGTTGAGGTATAGCGATGATTTTAATTTGAAATGTAAAAAAAATATTTATAAAATATGTGTATTAATAGAGTTCTTAAGTAATCCTAATTATTATAAATGGGAATGTCCGTTTATTTGTTTGTTTGTTTGTAACGCCTTCGCGACTCTACTGCTCAACCGATCGTAATAAAATTTTGCACACACTTAGTAAGGGGACCAGAAAAGGACATAGAGTACCTTTCATCCCGAAAAAACGTACTACTCCCGAGGGATAGAAAAGTAACTTTTATAACTACAACGT
>DWPV01007828.1:0-10433 GCA_018251915.1 Urbanus proteus proteus
TGGATAATTAGGAAAGTTTTTACGAGCGGCCCCGCCAAGTCGCTGTCACCGCCTGACACGGCTCCCTGTGTCCGGGCACAGATTATAATTTTACCTAACAAATTATTATTAATGGTCCCGCTATTTTTGTATCGCTCAACTTGTATTAGATAGATATTTGGATTTATTGGTGTAATTTTGTTTAAAGTTATATTTTCGAATTTTGTTTAAGATATTATATTTGCGTTCATAAATTTAAGTACCTACATTTTTACAAACGATTTCTTTTATATTAATTTAAATTTTTACTTTAATCGTAATATGAAATATAAAGTTTATGACAAACTATGTTTATTAACTCATTTTTATTCGATGTTTAGGAAGTAAACAATAAAACATTGCCACTTATTGTCACCTGACTGCATCAGGACGGTTATAGTTTTTGCTAAAATATTTTTAACATAAAAAAACTCTCACAGCACAACGTGATTAACCCGAGGTTAACTGAAGTATAATGTGGTACGAGTGGCTTCTTAGCTACGAAATGTGGATAATTAGGAAAGTTTTTACGAGCGGCCCCGCCAAGTCGCTGTCACCGCCTGACACGGCTCCCTGTGTCCGGGCGCGGATTATAATTTTACCTAACAAATTATTTACAAATTATTATTAATGTTTCCGCTATTTTTACGGCTTGCGTTTTATTAACAAGTCCGAATTATTGCTGTAATTTCATATAAAAATATATTTACAAATTTATACTTTCTTTTATAATTTTTCAGGTGAAAATATGATTATTAACATAGTTTAATGTGCCTTTAAAGTAAGTTATTTAAACATCGATTAGTTTTTATATTTACATTTTTCATCACAGTGGCTCAAGTCAATTAGCTATGATTACCAAAATCTGTTTAATAGTTAGAAAATTTTCGTCATCTTTTTTTAATCGTCTTTTTCTTCTTTTCTTTATTCTTTTTTTAAATTCTTCATACTTAAAATAAAGTCCTTCTATTATACATGACGTTAACATTTATTGACAACCTCTGAAGGTCACCAGGCCAATCCACATTATGTTAATTCGGAACAGAAGTCGGTTAAAAGTATCATAATTACAGCCGCACAATGAAACGTAATTTTCCGAATATAAAAACGTAATAATGCCTCTTAAGCCAAGTATTCTCAACTTATTTGTACAAAAAAGAGCGCTCGGCATGAATAAAGATTTAGAAACGCTAAGGGCATAAATTAAAATACTTAGATTAAAGACGGTTTTGCTATTCCTGTTAAGCTTCTCTTTAGTTAGTCATTTATTAGCTCAAATTAGCTAGCATATCATGAATAAATGTATTGCTTGTAAATTAAACAACTTAAACTAGAAGGGGGTCAAACTTTCAGCTTTCACTAGAAGTCTGAGACTAGATGATTGTATAATAAACTTGTTACACTTCTGTATATCCATAGCAATATAGTGAAGGTAAAATCGTGATAGCCTGTGACATCACACAAAGGTACATATATATATACACGATCGCAGATACATTATAACGCTTCGAATAGGTATGTAAGTTTCCCATAACACATCCTTCAATTTGTTATTACCATCTGAACCATTACGGATTCTATCAAATGTTCAACATTTGGAATGTCCGCGGTTTAAGCCAGCAAAATTCATTTAAATTAATTTTGTTAGTAAGCCATAATGCCAAGTATACAAAAAACGTAGACAAAAGGATCAAATAGTACACAAAACTTCACGACGCATGCAACATTGCACCGCTACATTGAAGAAGTTGTTTTAATAAACTGTGTCGTGCTAAATAAAATGTATAAAAGCCATACTTTCCGTCGCAGTCTTAAAGAAGTTAGCAAGCTTGCTGTAAAAATAATAGCCGTTTTTGGCACGACACCGCGTCAACGCTTTCCTTGCTCTAAATGAGTGTAATTACAAAAGTTTTTATTACTAACTGCGCGCCAAAACGCGTTCCGCGATCGTGTTCCGACCATTCCGCCGGGCAACTCTATGCTTATGTCTTTTATGTTATGCATTTCAAAAAACAGCGATGCGATGTTCGGTATAAGACAATACAAGTAATTGAAATTACTTAAAACATCTTTAATAAAATAATTTATTAGTTCCTTGCTGTCCGATTTCTTTTTCAGCTTAGTTTTTGTGAGAAAGTAGCGAGTGTTAGGTACTCCTTCTAATATTGCGCTACGTCTTCTCAAAATATTTGAAAGACGCTAATGTTAAAAGCATAATTATGAGAATATAAAATTGATATTTGAAATTAAAAACATAAATAAACTTAGTAACTCTTCCAAAATAATCCCGAAGCTATAAATTAAATTTCGTATACACTACACCTATATATAGAATGCAATTACATAGTCTCTAACAGACAATTGGACTAGCGATCGATAACTCCTGCATAAGATGAAAAGTCGATTGTACCTACGAATAGTTGATAAGCATCAAAGTCCCATTTGTCTAGAGGTCGAGCGAGGTGGGAATGCAGTTGCACAATGAACCGATTAGTTCCTCAACGAACCGCCGGAGTGACGGCTAAGAACTGAAAGGAACTCAGGAAGTTAGAAAACTCATGCGCTCTTGGAAATAATGGAATGAAGGTTTCTTTAATGACCTATTACTACGACCGTTTTACTATTTTACTATTAAAACGTGATTTAACTTTCTCTTGTGAGAAATAAGTATCGTGATATTGTCAGAAGGTACATCTTATCAGATTCAACCTATTATACAAGATTTGATTTTAATGAGTGGACCATTAATTTTAAACTTCAGATCACTACATAGTATAATACAAAATAGCTTTCCGCTGTTTCTACTTATGCTTTAGATCTTTAAAACTAGGCAACGGATTTTGATGTATTTTTTTAATAGATAGAGTGATTCAAGAAGACGGTTTGCATGTAATTTAACGCGCTCAAAGCCGCGGGCAAAAGCTAGTGCATCATAAATTGTTTTATTCTAATATGAACGGTGTTGATTCAAATTAAGACAGACAAAACTGTTAGTAATAAGATACTTATTAAATAATCAACATCATTCCTTAGTTTCCCTAATAAGTACAATAACAAGAACTTTCTTACGTAAAACACTTTACAATTAGTATTAATTTGTAGATACTTTTATATAGTTCAAACAGTGGCTATATCGCTAAACAACCTTAATATTGTGAATTGGAAATAAGCATATTTGTGCTAGAACTCGTTTTATTTCAATTTAATTTATCACAAAAGCCGAATCTTAGGAAGGATACCAATTAGGTACACGTATTAAAATTTGTCTTTTATATAAATTAAGTGGATAACATTTTTGGGTCATTCTATCATCATAAAAAAATGTTAAATAACTAATTAATAACATTAGTAGTTTAGACAAATATATTTAATTAACCCAGATAATTAAGACGCGGTTCCGTTTTTATAACTACATAATATTTATGATGTTCGCAAATATTGCAAATTTATAGATAAATCAACAGCTATTTTTGTGCAGTTGACTGCCGTTATGCCAAATGAATTACGTTAATTGCTTGCACGTAGGATGTGAGGTCAAACATATCGTTAATTAAAATTAATCACTTCACACTTTTCATGTCGACCAATTCCATTAATCCGTGTATTAATAAAGAAATGTTATGTCCCAAATACTTGCTATTAGAGAGCTAGCTCCGTTAATAGGTATTGGACGCTTCCAATATCCAGGGAGAGGCAGTTATACAAACATAGGTAAGACGTTAGATAACTGAAATACCACGTACTAGAACGCAATAGAGTGATATTGCGATCCACTGCGATAGCCAAGTATTTGGTAAATAAATAGAACCAGAAGCGACCGAATATATATCGCAACATAACAGACCATTTACTTAGCATTATAATGTGTTGGTAGACGTTTTGGAGAGCAAGCGGAGCGGCGTGCCTGTGGCTTGCATATGCACTGTCGCATGTCGCCGCGATATGCCACGTCCTGCGTGATGTATGCGACGCTAACTCACATGTTCTCCTTCTTGCTTAACACCGCGAACACTCGCACCGTATAAATTTCAACTTAAACCCACAACTTCGGCTTAGAAATGTGCGGAATTCACGGAATGAAGTTTTTACAACTTCACCGACTTGTTCACCCGCTAACTCCCCAAATTATTGCGTTTCGGACTCCTAAGCCACAGTTTTACACATTATTGTCTGTGTACATTGAAAGTTTTACGAACGCATCGATTGCAACTTTCGTAAACAAAATAGGGAATGGAATGGCAATAGATTAAAAATCGAGCATGATTTTTAATAAATTCTCGAGACGGCGATTAAAAGTGAAGATAACAGAGGTGAAGAGAGAATTGTGAGTGCGAGGAGAAATCGAAAGGGGGTAGCGAATGGAGGCGCAATATCAGGAGCGGCGGAGCGTGGCCGGCTCCAAGACATTTGCATCCGTCTAAATGAAACCATATTATCGATGTTGCAAGGGGAATTGGACGAGTTATTGTGGAGGCAGCGGCGCTGATAAAATCTGTACCGGAGTCCCCGAACGAACGTTTCATATTAATAGATTGAACGATGGACGCTTTGCTATTTCTATACGTATTTTGCATTTAATATTCCATTTAGTATTAATGTTTCAGACGACTCTTACATTCAACGTATTTCTACTTTTAGTGGTGTTTAAATTTTTACTCTTGTGCAGAGACGTTGGATATTATTTTTAAATTGAAAATGATGTGCCATGAATGTCACCCTTGGGTATACAATTTAAAAGATTTTAGGTTCGATCACCCGACAGACAGTTATTCAAATGAGCTACGAATAGTTATTCTGTATCTACATATGTAGGTGTGTATGCTTGTACTTATGTATGTGTACTAAATTACCTATACATACCAATATTGCACAGACGATCCAAGAAAGGTAGCATTATTAAAATTTATGAATAGAACTTGTCACGATACAAAATTGTACTCTGATTCCTACTTACCATTAACCAAAAAGAGAACAAAGAATCAGATTTTATGGCATGTTCTAAATACTAATGGATACGATCCGTAGAACGACACCGGGTGGATACCAGAAATTCTCCACACGTATTCGATTCTTGATTTCGTTCCCGAAGAAAGACGCGATGCGAGATTCGGTGCCGACTCCACCGCAATATGTATGATAAATAAATTGCTATCCAATATCAAATGGAATCCATGCCGGTGAAATGTACAAAGCGTTTACTCATAACGTGTACGCTATGAATGACTACGTCGGCTTTTTCTCAAGAAAATCACTCCACTCAATACTTGTACGCATAAATATTTACTATCCACAATTCTCCGATCCGCTTTATGCTCCCACTAACTTTTATTCCGCCACTTCGCAACCTAACAATATAATTTCAAAAGTACCGATACGTAAACTACCTGCAACATTTTTTCGGCACGTTATTTCAAACAATGAAAAACGAAAATAACCTGTCGAGGGCTCGAGTTTTCCGACACTCGAGAGCCATTCCGTTACTACTTTACGGCGGAATTTATTATTTTGAATTGAAATTTAAATTCACTGTTAGAATCCATGTTTAAATAGTTGTAGTGGAATAGAATTAAATTAATGTTACATTAAATAAATGTTTAAAATTTCTTTCCGTTTAATCGAATTGGACGCATGGGAAATATTTTTTTACGTTTAATTTCACAAATCGTCCAATAATCTCCTTTCGAGTTGGAACAGATGCGTTAATTTTTCGAATAAAATAAAACCTGCAGAATATTTCGAGCTTTCAGGATTATATTCCCATTAAGTTTTAATTAAAATGTTTAAGTCATTTATATTAAGCCTACAGATAACAAAGAAACCGAAATAACCAGAAATGATTTCAAAGGTGGCAAAGCCTCTCGTGATTCGACTCCAGCGGCACCACCGCCACACCTATTTCTGCTTTATAACAGCAGTGTTCAGCCCTGCTATGTTCTGTTTTGAAAGGTGTGGGAAAGGAGACAAACATATCCGAAGCGTTCTAACTCAGTCCTCAAGGGTAGCAACGCATCTGTGGCCGACCTCAGGTAGAATTGTGGTCTTATCTGGGGTTGATTACAGATGTCCATGGGCGGCAGTGGCCACTTACCATCAGGTGGATCCTTGTTTGCTACTTCTGTCATATAAAAAAATATAAACTGTAACACAACTGTTACATAATTAAATTAAGATCTCAAGTAGTACACAAATTACCTACTTTGTTGCCATTTCGTCACAATACAAACTTTACTTGCTACTTCCTAATGATAGTTATAAGCAGGTAAATGTTAAAGTTTAATAGGGAAAGTAAGTTCCTACACAAATCTCTAACTTTGTCATAATAAAGTTCTCAACTTGCGGCGTTTCCCTTCCGTGACGCCGGAGTACTTTGGACTAATAAAGACTGAAATTCACATGGTATGAATTTCAACCTCCGTCTTAATAGGTCTGGTTTTGAATCTAAGCAACAAACTATATACAGATTTTTGTAAGTCATTTGAGTAGTTTCAGTAAGGATTTGAGTGAGTCTACGTTGTCTATATTTGGGAAACCCACCAATAAGATCGCTTGATTCTTACTATGAAAATTAAAATTTAAAAATCAAAAATATTTTATTCAAAGTACAATAATTATTTTTGAACGTCGATTTTTTTTTCTACCACCACTTCGGAAGGTGTTTAGTTATGGAGAAGAAGCGGCGCAAGAAACTCCATCACTCACATCTTTTAAAAAAAGGATTCAATTACAATGTTATCTTACTCTAAGAATATGTGGAGCTGAAGCTACATCAGATCATACAGTACTGCATTGCTTAGATTTGGTTGCCGCAACCCTTTTGATGTCCCACTGCTGGCCACGGATCTTCTCCGACAACTGAAAGAGGCTTGGAGCATACTCCACCTCGCTGCTCCGATGCGTGTTGGTGGGGGGAATACGGATTAGTGGCCAAACCGTGTCGAATGTTTTCTAACCAACAATAAAGCCTCCGACAAGGCTTAACGCCTGCTATTCAATGATAACAACAGAGACCGACAGCTTAACGTGTCCTCCGAAGCAAGGAAACGCGCATGAAATTTTACCACTAGCGGTCACCCATCTATCTACCGCCCGACGTCGCTAAACTTTGTAGATCGGTTAAGATCTACGCAATCCGCAGGGCTATGTGCTTCCTTAGATTAGCTTAGTTAGTGTCAATAGATTTAAGTAAGCTATATTTTGTTATGTGAGATGCTAGCTTAGTTTTTACCGACTTCGAAAAAGAGAAGGTACTGTGTTCGGATGTTTATTTTTTTTTATGTAAGTTCACCGATTACTCCGCGATGCCTGAATCGATTCAGGTGATTTAAACGGCATTGGAAGCGGTTAATTTCCGAAAGCATCCCATTTCTTGGAAATTTGGAAATTTTCCCAAGTTTTCCCGGAAAATGGGAAAAACAAATTCTTATAATCTATCCTAGATTAGATATAGATATATATAGATAAAGAAAGTAGCGCAAAACATACAGAACACAATCCCTTTCAAAAATAATGAAAACAGGACTACCCTATCTAGTCTAGAGCGCCTATTGACTATTTATAACTTGCGTGGGTATGAAGGAACCTAGGTTGTAAAATAAATAGCGCTTGGACCCGCGATCCGAAGGTCCCTACAACCCTTTCGCAAGGAGTTACGAGCCGGAATACGCCCTTTAATACCTGTTAGACTGCGAACCTCCACAGAACATTGTTTTCTTGTTACACCAAGTACACTTTACTACTACAAGGATATTGCTTATATAACAAAATGGTTCTAGATAAACTGGTTTTTCCGTTGAAAGTAAAATGTGCCAAGACGCATGAAACTTGTATCTAGTATCAACTTTACGAACTATGAACTATGGTTCATGATTAATTAATCGATCATGATTGATTCGTGCTTTACACTTACTTACAATTTTTCTGTCGAAACAGCTGTATTTTTTTTTATTTAAAACAAATATCAGAAAATTATTACATCTTAGTTGGCCTAGTCACGATAAGCGATTTCAATTTCAGTAAAGAAATTAAACCTGCAAATCGTCTGTCTAATGTAATTCAAATATTGGTAACATACATTTTTTTTTCAAAATTATCCAAATACTACATATTCAATAATGTAAATATTATAGGTACTTAACTTGCCTAAAAAGACAATTCTAGATAGGTAATAAAGAGCACGTACGTGTAATATTTACAAATTTTGATATAATAACAAGAATCCAAAGGATACGAAAATAAATATAATTAAGTGCTCACTAAGAAAAATAGAAACGTAATAATGTCCGATAATAACGCGCCATACAAATCCCTAGGGTAACGATATGTCGTTTCTGTGTTATAATAACGCATATTTCCATAAAAGTACAATGGTTTACATAAACCCAATGTGTGATGGCACAAACCCGGATTAGGTTATGGTTTTATTCCAAGCGAGTAACTTGTAAAGATGAAAGAATAAAAAGATACACGTCGCAAATGAGTACGCGAAATATTTCTTTAAATTATGTTGCAAAAATCATATCATCATACAAATAAGACAAAAATTAAAAATATATATTCAATGATGTAATTAAAACTTGTTGTGATAAAGTTCATACCTAATCCGCTTAATTTACAGGAGCAAACGTAATGCATGTTTTTAAATACATATGACATTTATTTTAACTGGTTTTTCTTGCTTACATGATGTTGCAAATGAATGGCATTATATTGTAAGACAATGTTTTTAAAGTTGGGAAAGTGACATGCATTTCGTGACTGCCAAATATATCGCCGTATGTAGCCTGCGACTAGTTCCTCGCTCTCAGTGAGACAGAAGCTCCACGTATGGAAAGTGTCTTGACATTCGTGTCACGTTTAATATTTCTTATTTCCTTTGTCTCATTTGTCCTCGAGTCACAATGGCATCAAGCCTGTATCACAGTGTTTTTTGTTCCAATTCCACGAGGACTTTTTATTTATCCTTTAGTTGACGTAATAGGATTTTATGACGCTACTTCGCTTTCAATCATAAGTAATCTTGGTTATTGAGTCGCTGTCGATGTTACTACAGCACTTTGGATGTAAACATTTTTATTGAGTCATTTATTTACTACGCTATTACTATGAAGTGCTTTTGATACAGTAACTTTCATTGTTAATTTGTAACTACTTACGAAATTTCTTATTTGCAATACCAATAATATGTTTCGTCTGTAAATTTGTTACTTCACTTACTAATTTTAATACTAATTCTTACAGTACAGTTGCTTTAAGTAATTTAATTTAAAATACCTGTAATTTTTGTTCCAAATCTGACTTACATGAAGGTTTATAATTACGTCCTAAGGTGTATTACACATTTTAGAAACTTGAACTTAAAGAAAATTTTGTAAATTTATTACAGCAATCCTAATGTTATGTTTGGAACCTATACAAGTAATTTCTAAGTTACTTCTAAGTAACATGGATCCATGACAAAATACAAAAAAAAATACATTATAACAATATCACAGATATAATCCGTAAAATAGTTTTCCCAGACCTTAATTACGGCTAACATCTTAACTTTCAGCAAAATAAACAGTCATAAATAAGAAAAACGTAGGAAGCCATTAAGTAAGAAGCATCGCGACACGTTCCATTTCCACGTGTTTAACGAAACTTAAATACAAGATAACGAATAATGAAATAATGAGCTAAACTTAAAAGAGCTGTAAAATTTATGTTTCGCTTAAAACAGAGCTCTCTAGAGATTTCCAGCGAAATTGAGTTAACGTCTCGCTTTTAGTTTAGCTTTTTTCGGACAACAACTTGAGTCCAGCCTGTGGCCGTTTGTATTTCAAGTTTTTAAGTTTATTTGCAGGTAATTCATAAGAATTTTAAGGATTTGTTGAACATTACTCAATGATACTTTTAAGAATAGTGCTATGTTAAATACTATGTAACTTGTATTGTATTATGTAACTTGTTGAATTTTAGTTCGAAGTCAACATGTAGTATAGAAACCAATCTTTAGTTCGACCAAGACTAGTTGGAATGTATTGTTTCTGCCGTCCCATCGCGAACTAAAACATAGTAGTGCTTAACACTGCTCTTATAAGACTTATAAGTATAATTGTCATATTGATACCTCCATGATTAAACTTAAGTTTTTACCACTTTTAAGATAAAAAACATAAAATCCATCACACTCCTACAGTTTATATTAAATTTGTATACTAGACACGCCTATGAAATAATATACTGATGATCCTTCTATATCGTAGTAATCGCGGTAAACTTAATTGAGCTGTTCAATATAAAGGAGATCATTCAAGTCTCGAACATTTTGTACCCAAAAATGAAAGTGCCGGCCAGAGAAAAAAAATAGTGGATTCTTATTGGAAACAATGTCCTGAAGATTTTTTACTATGACGAGGAACGTCTACGATCAACTC
>DWPV01007829.1:0-10432 GCA_018251915.1 Urbanus proteus proteus
ACCACACCCTTCAAACCAGAACACAGTAGGTAGTGCTTAACACTGCTGTTATAAGGCAAAAATAGTTGTGGCGGTGGTGCCGCCGGGTCGAACTACATAGAGTTCTACCACCTTTGCCTTTATTTAGGTAGATGTCTTTTATACTGGGCTCCCATTGGTATTGGTAGCGTAAATAACATAAAAGAACACTTAACTACGGTCAATTGAATTCAGCCGCGAATTTAGCTCTTCACGAGTGGTTGAGCATAGATCACATTATCAATAACAATTCATTTGACATTGTATTATACTTAAGCTACTTACACATTACCCGTATCCGTATCCCTCTACAAAATTGCACACGATACATTTTTATGGTTTTATTAGATGTCATGGTTACATAATTTTTAATAATAAATTAAATAAGTTGATGATATTTATAAAATAATAAGATATATAAGATAGTTTATAAATGTGTCTAATGAACTTTTCCATGCTATGTAACATTAACAATGTGTGATGTTTTACGTTAGGTTATTTATTTTTAATAGATTGACTACACTTGCAATGATAACATTCATTAATAATGCTTCCAGGTACATGATATATCTTTATTATAATTTCGTTAAACAATTTACTTGTAATTAGATGTAAGTTATTTAATGTTCAAAATATAATTTTGTAATAAATCTACTAAATACATTTACAACACTACACTATGATAATTAACAATAATAATGTCATAGTTTATCATACATTCACCCTCATGGCTCATCCTCATAATGTGGTTTCACGGTATATTAACTTTAATGAACAATTATGAGTACCGAGCATAGTTCCCAAATTACTAACCTTAGTTCCTATTTAATTTAAATATCTGCTTTCAAACTAATATACGCAGGTTACGATTTAGTAGGAATATAGTTTTTACTTTTTAAACATATTTAATCAGGTGTAGGAAAACGTAAATTAAATAAAAAAGTCCAATTAACGCTAGAAAGCTTTTTCTTTGAGAAGATTTTTATCAATTATTAAAGAATAAATATTATCTCAATATTTTTTTAGTAAAAAAGTAAAATGAGTTACATCAATTAACTGCCCTGTAGGCCACAGTTACAAAAATCCAAAATACAGTTTTTATAACAATATTTTTTTACATAAACACATTTGAATTGAATTATTTGAATTTCGCAAATCAAGACTTACTCATAAGCATCAAAAGTTATCATTGCGAACGCAACATTAGCCCAGTCTCCCCTCGTGCCTCATACTGTGGCTCCACGGTCCATGAACTTTAACGAGCAATTACCGACCCTAGTTCCTACTCCACTTTAATGTTTCTGGTATCACCACGACGCCGGTTAGGCTTCTAAAGAATAAAAGCTTTCGCGAATAAATTGACATTAATGGCGTAGAAATAGCTTAATTTTCTACTACTAGGGATTACCTTGGTTTTTATCATGTAAACGCTTCTAATGCGCGTGTGATTACAGTAATTGTAGGTTTAAATAAGTGACTCGTGATTATTTAATGATGTAATTATAAATTTCTTTTAAATTGCTGGAAAGACACTATACATTCAGATAGATGTTACCTACTTGACTCCCTGTAAAGATTACCCTTGATATCAGCTTTTTATACATAAATTATATTTTTGACTACTTATATAAAATTGTAACTTTCATGATATAAATTCAGTTAAAGCCGGCTTAATTATTTCCAAGACTATATTTAAAAAAAGAAATTTTACGCCTTGGTAACTACATTTTTTTAACAATGTTACATTTGAGTATGGCTACAATCATATTATACCTACATTATATGTAATACATTTTTTGCAAAACAGTACTTAAATTTATTACGACGTTCTGTTATATTTCGCACCGTATAAAAACAGAAATCTCCAGGTTCGATGTAGTTTCCATCACTTATGTTGTCACTCAAAGAATCCTATTAGATATTTAAGTGGGTTATTTTGTTGGATTACTTTAACCTACTTAATAATAACATGATAGCGTAAAGTTGTAAACTAATCTAAATTCTTTGAATGCCTGTTAAGTAATTAATATTAATGCTGACCTAGTAAGTATCTACTTATGTTAAATTCTTGTGATAAGATCTAAACGTTTAGAGGTACACATAAATGATATTTACGTATAAATATAGTTGACGTGTCTGACTATAATTTTCAAAATATATTTTATGTTTTAATACTGTTGTTACTTATCGTTATTTTTTACCTGACCTATTGTCTATTATGGAGGTTTGAAAGATATTCTTAAATAATTTAAGTTAATTTTGTAAGTTCATCAATCAATTTTGATAAGACTTTTTACATTACTTACCTTTATGGCTAATTTCCGCGAAATTCCTCTTTTTTAATATAAAAAATCATTGAATATACAAAATGATGATACATATAACCATCTATTTTGATTACGACATTCGCAAATACCCAGTTTATGAAAACAAATAATAAGCGTAAACCGGGCTATATATCAAATTTTAAAACAATTGCGTTGAGGTATTACATGGAAAATATTTTAGCAACGCCCATAAAAGAGGTTATCCGGTAAAATGGCCGGTATTGAGTTATTTTATTGTTTTAAAACGGATTAAACAACAAGCGGGGAGATTTTCAAAACAATCCGGAACGGTCGGCTCACCGCAAGGGGGTTGCCATGGCAACGGGTGAATTTTGACAGCGAAGGTATGCTTACAAATTGCGGTGCCTCTCGATACAAAGAGGCGATATTTTGCATAGTTTGAGAGTGTAATTGTTCACTTGAAAACCTCAGGAGACTGGAGAAGAGTTGTAATTTTGAGCATTGCTGTGTTTATATATTAACTACATATATGCATTACGTCAAATATAGGTCCTACGAGTAAATAAGTCATTATTGAGTAAGGGTACTAATAAACGATAACAAGTAGGTATAAACGCCATATTTTATTACGCTGAAAGTTTATATAGATGTAGTGTTTTTTTTATTTTAATACGCTAAAATTATAAGTTCTAGTCCTGTGACAGTGAAACTCTAAAAATATTAGATCATCTCAAGCAGGTAAGGCTCAATCTGATCGAGAATGAGAATAAGATTTTACGAACGGAAATTTAAATTTCCTCTAAAATAGGATCTTCAAAATGTTCTCTGGAGGCGAATCTAGAGCACATTTTTTGCACGTACCTGGTTACAGTTGCAAATGATCCTTCTTTCGTATGCGGAAGTCATAGGGTTAAGCTTTGTGGACGCTATCTACGAAATTTAAATCTTATGTTCTAAGGCATAGGTTTCAAACGAATATATTCCGATCTCTGGGTTTTGCATTTGCCTCACACGTATGGCTTACATAATAAGGTCTTAAATTAGTCCAAATATTGACGTGTCCCAAATATATGCACAACGGGGTCCGTAGGGTTAAATTATGAGTGTTATTTTAAATTTTATTTTCTCCCTCAAATATTTATGAGACCCGCCTCCGGTGTCCGTTTAGATCGTCGAAAAGAGACTATTCATCTTTGTTTTGAGTGAGAGTAATTGTTGTTTTACATACAAGATTATAGGGGCTTAAAGTTTGACACACGACTGAGATGAGTGTTGAGGAATATATCATTTTTGGAAGTAAATTTGAATATATTATGTTTTGAATAAATTAAGCACTTTTCAAGACACGCACGGCGCTCAAACTATTTTAGGATGTTTAAAAACACTTTGAGAAATAAAGTTGAATATCTTTTAGTGCCAAATTTTGTTTTTAAATTAATTTTATGACTTTATATCTGTATTTTTTAATCTCAATGAATATTGCATTATTTACGAAAATAGTTAAAAATGGTCAAAGTTGTAAAAACACAACTTTTTCGAATAATAGAGTTCAATAATTTTTTTTCTGTCTGGTATTGACAAAAATCCTTTTCGATCCTTTATGCAGTAATACATATAATAAAATATGAATAACTTACTAATAATAAGTAGCCATCACTTTATACAAGTCACTACGTGTCCTATTAAAACTTATTGAAAACATACATCAGGCCTTCATAGACATGTGTAACTTTCCCGTGTCAGCAAAACATACCTAACTTAAATAAACAATTTCGAATCGATTATACTTATCGGTACTTAACTATACTGTATACACGGTACACTCATTGCATCTTATGTGCAATTGTAATGTTCAATTGACTGAAGAGTATCTACGGAAATGTTTGATGGTATAGAGTAGTTTGGATATAGAGTCAGCGAGTTAGAGTATTTTTTTATTATAGTATGAGTAAGCGTGTGTATTTTTCTTTTATTGATAGACTATCTGTGTAAATAGCTTTTCATAATGTAATTTGAAGTGGATGGGTTTAGGCGTTTAGAGACATCTTTAACCGGATTAAAAAAAAATACTCTTTTGTTCTCTTATATTTCATGTCAGTTTAATATGTCATTTCAGCGGGTCTTTTAAATACATTGATAGCATCGAATTAATGTTTAATACAAATCATAATCATATTAAAATATCCTCTTCTATAGGTTTACGTGCCTACTATATTATAATTCCACATCTAGGCCAAATAAATAATTGAAAATTAAATCAAACTTCATATCCGTTTGATAAATAGATTGGATTGGCGCCGTAATAAATAATTAAACGCTGTTTAAAGCTTGTATTTGCTTAAGGAATTAATTATTATTCTCTCAGTTTATCATACTTAATAAACGGCTGATGAAGTGATTAATGTAGTTACTTAATTTATGAGTTACTCTTGGCAATTTATTAAGGCGAGGGCAGTAACATCACATTCAAGTAATATAGGCTTAAAAAACTTAAAGTAAAAGTTATTATCTATGGACAAAAGTTTTATATGGAACTTTAATGCTAAAAAAATTCGCACTATTTCTTCCACTGTTTATGAATACATTTTTGTTATAAAACAGAAAAGCATCAGCAGTAGCCCACCTTTTAATAAGTGGTCACTACCATTCTTAGACATCTGTAATTAACCACAGATATGCTTAGAGTTCTATTTGAGATCAACCACATAGGCAGAAATAATTATTCAGTGCGTACAAAGTAAGCTTTGTTATGTAGTATCGGGACCAGAATAGGCCTACGGTATCTACTATCTGCGTATCTGCCGTAAGAGGCGACTAAAAATTCCACATAGACCGGCGTCGCCCGCAGCGATGGGTACCTATTGAAGGTTTCCCCCTCGTTAATAAAAAATAAAAACCACACGGTAGGCTTAACGCTGTTGTTATGCTGCAGAAATAGGTGCAGTGGTAAGGCCTTCAGTGTTGAAACACAGGATTCTGCCATTATTTTTGTTTCCCTCTGTTCTAGCCTGCTCTGCCTGCAGCACTAGTGGGACAAAAAGATTAACGGTGCAGATTCACTTCAATTCTAATTCTCTTGGTAATGTGTTCGATTGGCGAATGTTCGGCTTGATTCGAGAGTTTCGAGAGCTTTCGGTAACGTTACTCGAGAATCTAACGGTAGTGTGCATAAAGTACACTTTACGTTTACTAATGATACGGTCATTATGAAAGTAAATAAAAATATTTTAACATAAATTATTTTTAGAGGAAGAAGTTGAAAAGCATGACACTTGCTTCGAAGTATTTACTGATACATTTTAGTATTTAAATTTTAAATTATATTTTGTTTTAATGATTCAATTTTATTATTTGATAATAATAAGTTATTTTTACCGCAGCTTAGAAAGCGGATTTTCATTAGTTTATCTTCCAGTTTTAGCTGTCATTACTGTCCATTAATCTAAATTTAATTAGTTTTAAAATACACGACATGTTCTATCCGAGATAATTGTTTTACAAGATCTTAAAACTTAATTCTTCAAGTTTGAAAGTTTAATTAATAAATTTCCGCTTTCAAAGTTTCAACCACAACGTATTTCATAATAGTATTTTTATCATGCACTCGCAAGGAAGTTAGACCAAGTCGAACCGGAGCTTGTAGAATAAAACGGAAAAGTTTAAATAGGAAAAAGTGAGTGCAGTGGAAAGATAGTGAAAAAAGGCGACGGCAATTTAAAGTTTTACGCTGGGGAGACCACTTGAAGTTCGGCCTACGGGAAATTACGTGACGTTGCAAGATTTTACACGGCCGATGAATTGCGGACACGGCAACTTAAGAATGAGGGCATAAACACAAATTGGTTGCTCATTTTTATAAATTTTGTAGCTTGAATTGCATGTAAATGTACCTTGCGGGAGACTGGTTACTTGCTAAAATGAAAATTCATGTATTAGTTTTGCTTGCTTCTGGGTGCTTACGTACTTGTCTATTTGCATAGGCACACAAGTCACATAAGACGGGAAATTCTATTGTGGGTGTGTGTAGTATTTCATCATATACAGGGATTTTAATTCTTTATATTTTATTTCCCTAAATTTTAACCCTTTGTACTTCCGATAATTCCATTTGGAAGGCTTTATTTTGATGTGTTTTTATGTTAGTTCAGTTAATGTTATGGAAGTATCTTTTTCGGAATGGTCAATTACTGAAGGGGTTTTTAGGTGCAGGTTAGATGGGGTACAACCGGAATACAATGGATAGGGTTAATGATTCTGAAACTCGGATAGAAACGAATTAACGCCCAAAAAGCACGCAGTGTACATAACACATCTTTGAAAGAAGGTATTTAATTTATAACCTAAGGTTACGATAGTGGCGCTGCCGAAACCTACATAAATTATTATGTCTATGTTTTGGATTAAGCTATTATATAAACCAAGTGATACCGTCATCTTCAATAACATATATTTTTTATATTTTACAAACCCCTTAAAAATAAATGAAAAGTCTTAAACCTTTCGTAATAGGTTAGTAAACTTTTAAGGGCTACAAAGAGCATATTGTATTGTAAATTCTGACGCACAGTATTCTGACCCATCATATCTCAATAATACACGATCATTGATCCCTTTCTCCATTAAAAATATAGAAAATTACTATCCGGAGTTCGTAAACCGAAACAAGGAAGACCCGATGCATAGCGTATGAACGTAAACAATGCATCCTTTTAATTTTCTACATGCTTCTTCAACAATGGGCCGTAATAGGTCCGCAGATGAGACGGCAACCCCTGCGCTTTGTTCTGGCAACACTGAACAATACCTGCCTCGATGAACTTGCATTATCACCAGCGTAATGGGTTATTGTCTGGTGTTGGTGTTGCCTGTGCGGAACGAGTGCCTATTTTTGTGCAGTTTTTTTAATGATTGAATTTTATTGATTTTACAGGAATATGCAAAGATTTTTCTTTCTAGGAAGTTTTATTGCATAATAATATACTTATATCTTTATTTTTATTTTAAGATACAATAACATACTTCTAACAGAAGAAAATATAAATTTCCATGTACAAACAAAGGTAACGGAAAGGAAGAAAGATTTTTATCGCATTTTAATGTAATATTGGGTCCAATGGATTTACATAGTATAGAAACCCATTATGCAGTCAATCAATTTTAATTATAAAACATATACGTCGATAATAAAAATGAATGCAATTTAATTTTGATAAATTTTGTGCCAAATAGAGCAACACCGAAGCGTGTCTGTTGGATATATTTAGTCTAAAATGAAAAGTTTTGAGCGCATAATGGGTAATGTTTCCGTGTTCTCACGATTAATAGTAAGTACTAAGTACCTACTGGGCATTGTTTTATTATAGTGTTGCTCAAAGTAATAATAGCACAATGTATAGTAATAAATTTTGTATAAAAAAATCTTTATTTCAGTTAGCTCACATTTGTTATCCACTACTCATTGGACTGGACTATTAAAAAAATGACGATTATTAATAATTATATTATTCATAATGTATGCAAGAATACTATATGAACATATTTTTTAACATTAGTTACTCCAGCAAACGAGCATGCAGTCCACGTATATCTGTAAAAAACTCCCAGATGAGAACAGAGTCTTACCTGAGGTTGGCCACTGAGGACTAAGTTGGAACGCCTCGGATAAATATGTTTCCCTTACTACACCCTTTAAATTAGAACACAGTAGTGCTTAACACTGCCGCTATTAGGTAGAAATAGGTGTGGCAGTGGTGCCGCCAGAACCGAACCATGCCACGTTCAAAATAATTGAATTACAACCAACTTACACCTATTTATTCATATTTGATACCGAATTTTGTAAAAAGTATTCATCTTTATTTCGAGCAGCTTTTCTCGTTATCTATTACCCAATACATTCGTCCTAACTAACAAACGTGACTACAAAATGGGATACGCAATTTATCACCCATCTTGCTTTTAAGGTTAAGTAAAGTTGTCGTTATCAGTAACTGATTTAAGTAAAACTTTCACACGCATTGATTGTGCAATCGTGCCTTTTTGATAATGTGAAAGAGAGTCTTTATACTTATCTGCAATGATTTGTATAAATCCGGGTAAAACAGGATATAAAAAACAAGTGGATGGTTTAAAAATATTACATAAGCCATTGAAGTGATAATTATCTAGAAATGTAAACTTATTCAAGTAAACTGTTATCTAAAAACTTTTGATATTAAACATACAATGGGTAGAAACGATATACTTAATCCGTAAAACATCGTAAAACAATCATATTTTCCAATTAAAACGATTTGATTTGAATAAAAAATGTTGTTTGATGTGAATTAAGGTAGAACTTAAAGGATTATTTATTTGCGTGCAACATATTAAATGTTATTTTGTAAATTTAATCACTTGAATATCGAATTATAGCATTAAAGGACGTGAGGCCACTGTGTAATTTATTGATATAGCAATGTCCTTAAGCCGATTCGGTATTGATAAATATGAGAACACTCTTATTTGAGGGATCACTTAGTGAGTCATACATGCTTTCGCCCACATGTTAGCTCAGATAGGCGTTTACTTAGAGTCGGTTTTAACTTAAAATGGATGCGTATGTCATGGCCAGTGCAATCGTACTAAGACGAATTGTGTACTTAAATTTAAAATTATTTTGAACCACACAATGTCGCGTACCAAGAGAATGACGATCATTAGGAAAATCAAACGATTTCTTTAAATTTCAAAATTTAAAAAAAAACGATCATAATAATAATTAACGAGATTATTAAGGCGTATAAATATGATTCAATACTTTCAATTTGGCCAGCGTGTTTCTATGATCGTAATTTTCCAATATTAGGAAAAGACGATTCTATTTGAGCAGTGAGATAATAATGATTTTGGAATATTTTTCTTGAATTATTTTCTATTAGACTGAAGTATGATTCTACACCTTTATTAAAAGGTAGAATGAATACGATTCTAGTTTGAACAAAGCATTCCAACTTAATTTCTAGGGGCAGCAATGCATTTGTAGCCTACTTGAATTTGATTTCAAATGCTCATGTGCCGTACTGTAAACTGCATGCTCGTTAATTCCTCAATGAAAAAAAGCATATTTTTGTGGCTTTTAAATTCTGTTTTAACTAACATGTACAGTGAAATATCCGCGCGTAAACTCCAGCTATTATAGGGGAATGTCGGTGTTGTTGTAGGCGGATGAGATTGAAATTTATGGGCATTCCCGCGAATATCTGTGGTGGTTAATGGCGGCCATCGATATTAGTTATCGCCTATGGTGATTCGACTAGCAAAGGGAAATGTATTTAGTATCGTTACATCTTCTGTGGTGGTAATCTAAAGGCTTGTAGTCTGATTGTTATTTATGCAGTTGAAAGATAAATCTCCTTGATTAAAATGTGTGTCTATATAAACTAAATAGTAGCATTATGTTATACAAATAAATAAAATTGAAGTGTCTATTTGTGATTCCAAAATAACATTTTTTACACAATGCATATGATAGTATACACGTAACCTATAACGAAAATGCAATTAATTTTTTTTTGTCTGTCTGTCTGTTTGGGTGAGGTAATCTCCTAAACGGCTGGACCGATTTTGACGGGATTTTCACTAAAAGATAGCTGAGGTTCTGAGGCGTAACATTGTCTACTTTAATTTTTGAAAAATCCATTAACGCGCGCTCCACGCGCATGCGCACGTCGTCGTGGGAGAGCAGGATGACATTTATGTTTCAATACTTCAATATTTAATTTATGTTTTTTACTTTTTAAACGCGCGTGAAACCGCGGGGATTAGCTAGTTATATATTAATAAGAAATATTAATAAGATCTTGTATCTTGGAAATACTTAACAATGCAGTAATGAATCAGTATAATAGTATTTGCGTCTAGAGTAAATAACATTGTACATTATGAAAACGGGGTAATAAAAACAAAGACAGAAAACTTACGAAGTTTTATAGATGTTAATGAGTAACTTGTAAATGATTTCTATTCACGTTTCGTGTAAAATAAACCTTAAAGCCTTAAACCATATCATAGGGGAGACCGGGGCTGGTTGTTACAGGGGTAGGTAGTTACAGCGACAATAGTGGCCAAACGGAAAGAGATAGATT
>DWPV01007830.1:0-10431 GCA_018251915.1 Urbanus proteus proteus
GTAGTAAATACTTAATTTCTGACGGTCTTTCGAGTTTTCGTGAAAATACCACGGAATTAGGTGCCTTTACCTTATCTCGTAAATAGCAGTGCATTTGTTTGCGTCGTCGTTTGCCACCATTCGTCCGCCACGCTCTCATGCGCTCTCAATTAATGAGTAGCGAATGTTTATTTTATTTTAACGCTACGATAAGTCCCATACGTAATGTATACCTACGTTAACTAAACATAAACTCACTATACACAATTCTTTTGTTTTCTTTTTTTACGTTCAGCTGTTTATGTGCCATATTTAGTTTGATTTGTAGTATCATTAAATTATTTCACAAAAGTAATATGTAATCATGTTTCCTCAATATCATAACCTACACAGGGTCGTGGAGTTTAGTAAAAGTTTAGTCAACCGGTGACCTTTAAGGCTAATGTTCTGTATTCGTTTATCGATTACCTATAACACGCACGTCGTGTTAACAGGTGGCTAATTGTCTGTCCAGCACTTTGGCTGTTCATGTTGTAAATATTTGTATTATTTATACTCATTTAGTTATAGAAGCAACTGCAGGTAAAAAATAATATTGTCTAAACACTGCATTTAAAGGCGTAGAATTATATGTAGCTAGTGCTACTTAATCCTCGTGATGACTATTGACATTTGTTTAATGATTTTACTTAAACACCTTGTAGTTTCTAACAACGATTAGAAATTAAGATTTAATTTTAGGGATTTTTAGGATAGGAATTGCTCAGAAAAAAGTTTATTCCTATCAAGAATTTTCCAAGAAAAATGATGTAATATCCCGATGTAATGTAAATCAACTATTCCTTCAGTATGAAGTTACAAATTACTCGATAATAATTATTATCATAAGCATTTTGATACTTTTCATTTACGATTTTCACTACGGGGCTACCGTGAAAATCTTTTGTTATATGTTAATACGCTGCTAATTAATATGGAGTTTACATAATAGTAGCAGTAGTTAGCTAAAGTAGTTCACATTAAATCAAAAGCTTAGCGTAGTTGGTCTAAATGACATTAGTATGGTACTTTTGCCATATGGTTTCAGCCATGAATATCATCACTCCTCTTTCCGTGGTTATTGTAGGAAACGATGAGGAACAAATTTCGGAAGATGGGCAGTAGTGTCTTCCTGTGTAGGTGTCACTGCGGTCCAACACGTATGCTACGCGCGGTGACAACTATTGGCATAAAAGCCCAATATGGGAGGTTTTATTCAGCATGGACCTTAAAGGGCTGATGAATAGATGCTATGATACCTACTTTTACAAAGAAAATCGTTATTATAATATTAACACGGACATACAATTTCTTTTCCTTATTTCGTAGAAGTTATTTACACTGATCATGATATAACAATGCGACACACATTGCAATCTAGTCCCACATGTGGAACACAGCGTTACGCGAGCATACAAATTGGTCTACAACGGTGTTTCTTAACGTCTAGCTGATGACCATTTATAGAAATATGTAGTTCATCTTTATAATGAAGATCTTTTCTTATATGGAAGCCGACTTTGATTAAAAGTAACTAATAAATATATTCGGTATCTTCTTAACTTCTTAAAAATATAATTCGGCAATTTCCTAATAATTTCACGATTTTAAGATAGTCAACAACAGTTTCAGTATGCCTACTTGTTTAATTACAAAACAATCAATTAATTAAAATAGGTACCCATGCATTCGAGATTATAGACTTTCCTAGTATACTCATAATTGAAAACAATAATTATGGTTGTAGTAATTAGCATTCGAAGCCACTGTACAATGTAGGTATCTATAGTCAGAACGAGTATGTAAATTGTCGAAAGTAATATGTAACTAACGGATTCTACCATTAAAGAGAAGTTTATTGTTACATTTTATGCACTAAACGAGAACTTTCTCCAATTGAATTAAAGATGTCTATAGAATGTTGTTATTATCATTGAAATATAGAGTTTGTATTATAGACTGTTAGCCTAGAAAATACATAATAAATATGGAGGTAACATAAGATTCTTAAAATTGCAAATCCTATTTATTTTAAGTACGGTCCGGTCGGTATAAAGAAATTTAGTAGCATTTCTTTTAAGTTATAGAACATAAAGGTTGTTTTAATACGTATTTCGGTAACTTTTAATCACAGAACAGACGGAACAGACTGGTTTTTACTAAATACAAATAAATAATTGGACAGTCGTTAACGTCAAAATAAGAGATAAGTAAACGGCGTTATAAAACTGAGAGGTGTCAATTTAGTGTCAGATTTGCTAACGGACTTTTGAGTAATATTTTAATGCACATTTGAAACTATTTTTAAATTTGCCTTATTGTGCCATAATACACTTCCTCATGTACCAACACTTCTCGTTTAGGTATTTGTTGCAATACTCTTATTCTTTAGGCTCCTGTGTTATTATTCATATTTATGTATATCCTCGTAGAAAATAATAAAATAGTGGGTAGGTACGAGTTCGGGAAGATGATCAAATTATATTTTTAGTTTTTGACAACGTGTTAAACATTTCAAATATTTCCCGACAAGAACTATTTACAAAATTTTATTGGTATCGGTTGCGTGGTTAAAAAGTAGGTACTGTGATTAGCGTGTGCAAACAGTGATATGTTATTTGATATCATATTGCTTCCCACCATTGCATACAAAAGGATTGCAGAGGCTATTAGGTTAGTTTAAAAATGCAGTATTGACTATTAGAAATGTTACTTACGCTATAATGTAATTGAAGTAAAAAGTTATTCAAGTTAAGTAGGTATTTCTTAATTTAAGATGAACAAATATCGTGAAAGCGCTTGTCAAAAAGTTAAATAAATAATCGTATTTAATTAACATACATACATGTAATTAATATATTAAGCACTATATTACTTTTATTATATTGTGTTAAAAAGCATAAATAAATAAAAACGTATCTAAATAATATTTATGTTTTTTTATTAATAAACAAGGATTACGTACCGGTAATAATTATTTGGGTGCAATATTTGGGGTCTCCTAATGACAACACGTGTCTCGTGTACCTAAATGTGAAATAAACTAATTACTAGATGCGAGTGAGTGTTAAACATTTGAAAAGAAATCGCGATCGTTGAATATTATTGAACGTGGAGCATCGTGGTGCAAGCTTCAGTCGTAACGTGGTTAGTTACGGCCGTTGGGCCAGGCTGGCCAGCGCGGCGCACGGCGGACGTGCGGACAGTACACAGCGGTACGCACCTCTCTCCCGCGCCCACTGCTGTTTCTTCTGCTGGACTAACGATGCCGGCTTGCTCACTGACAGCATCGCACCGCACTATACATTACACTTTCTAATGCCCCGTATTGCACATACGTTGCGCTTCCTCCGACCGCGGCGCAGTTACGGTGCACCGGCTAATGAGCGCTCCGGAGTGCTTTTTAAAAACGGTCGCTCGCGCATCGGCGGCCGCGCGTATCGGCTCGTTGCGCGCGTGCACCCATTGTCCGAGATCGCCGGACTCCCACTTCGTCCACTCTGATCACTCCCACGAGCAACAATGAATGTTTTGTGGCTGCACTTTGTGTGCGCCGCTTTTCCCACAAGCTGGGAGCGGCGATGGACGACGGCGCCGGCCCGTATGAGCCGCTCGCCCTCCAACGCGGTCGCGGCGTCTAGACGGCTCCTGTAGCCCTTATTGTTTCAGCGCGTGTCACGCAAATGTGAATGTTTCAGACGAAAGCCTCGGAAAAGCCGCGGGTCGATAGTGTAGTCATAGCAACGTTTGTTTCACGTGGTTGAAACGGAATGTGGTATTTTTCTTATTTGCATTTAGGCCATAACGTAACGCTCCAAATTGTTATGGTATAAATTTACGTCTAGCCAACTCAATAACCTCGATTAGATGCCTAGGTACATAATAATCAGTTTAAATTAATGCTTAATGTAGCTATGCAAAGCATTGCTGATTAAGCCGGCTCCTTTTCTATAAGATTGAGGTAGAAAACGAGCACACCATTCAGTTTGGTTGCATGTTACCTCAGGTGGTAGTAAATGGGCCTTGCGTTTATTAATATCTATAGGTACAATTCAAAAATAATAAATAAATAAAATAAAGTTGGTATATGACGTTAAAATAAACCGTGAAAACTAATGTATTAATTAATATTTAATAAATAATATAATTTATTATTACATTTTAGACTATATTATACTGTCACCCAAACCTGACGCAATGCGTTGTGAAGTTGAAAGTGGAATTTAGAAAATAAATACCTATCTAATTAATTCAGAAAACTACCAGCCGTTGAAATATGGGTTACGGCATAGTTACTAAGGACGATGTTTTAAATAGGCACTAAGTAATTTATCCGTGACCTCTCAACTTCCTTTGCTGTCTGCTTTCTTAAGCTCCTCATTTGCATTGTTATTTAATACCGTTGAATACCTCACTTGGGGCATAAGCGAATAAGATGTTTCGTGTTTGTTTTTATGTTAACTTGGTTCCGTTTAAGTTAGCTATCCTTGGTTGCTCGGAATATAATTTCGTGTTCTTATATGAAAATAGAGAACAATTTTCTTTAAGTCATAATCAATAGAAGATAAGATTGGGGAGCGGTTATTAAAAAAATGATGGTTTTAAAGATCGGTTCACCATTGATTTGTACCACATTGTACCTACTGCAGTCGTTAATAGTGTTTTTTTTTATTATAATTAATCATTTTCTTACGCACCCAGTTATTACCTACTTTAAAATACCTTAATACATCTACCTATAAATTAGTGCAATAATTTGGCTAGTCACTTCGGTCTATTAGCCTAGCTAATTAATTTCTCCTTATAACGTTACGCTGCATCATAACACAACAAGGAATTCAAAATAAGAGGCTACAAGTGAAAGTCGCATCAATTTCTATTCAGTTTTTCGTTAAGCACGCACGCGCAATGAAATTCTATAAATGTTACTTTGATATCACACTCTCGAGACTGAGACGGCGACTACGTATTTTATAAGAGACTAGCTGTGCCCCGTGATTTCATCCGCAGTTCGAGTAATAATAACATACATAACCGTAATCTTAGGTATATTCAATAATTTTGTCAAAATAACATTTTTTAAAAGGACTGCTACAGTTATTGGTGCTGGCGTTGGAGACAATAGGGGGGCGTAGGACGCGTGTGAGTTCACAGATTCCCTAATCTTTTAGACATTAATATTTTCTCTTAAAGTTAAGTTGTTCGTTACCTTTCTCAATGAAAGTATTGTCACGATAACCAGACCAAATAACGTTGTTACGTTTTATTACTTCGTTGTCGGACTATTATATCCGAATATCCGTATTACTCTGATGCAACACCGAACAAAAATATTACATCAAGTAGGAATTAAACGATCGCATAAGTTACACGGAGAAAAGACGATAGATCCGCAAAAAATAAAAGTGCTACAGGTGCTATCTGCTCTGGAGTAGGAACCTACTTATTTTTTACCAAATGTTCTACCTTATCTGGCTAGATTTACTTACTATTCTAATTTTAGCTGTACCCAATCTCCGTTGCTTGTAATTAAAGAATAAATTACCCACATCTCATAACGCAACGTCATATTTCGTTCTTTTCACCCGAGTACCCCATAGAGTATCTATAGCTATACTATAATATAGAATCTGTAGATGGAAAAGGACCATTGACCGGAGAAATATCCCGAATATTCTGTTGTCCGCTCCATCTAATCCAGTCTGAAAAGGCACAAATGCGTGTCTTCAGCGGTTTCCGTGTGTCTTCAGCCGACATTGGGTAGTATAGACCATAGATCCTACTAACGTATAGACAGAATATAATTATTATTATTAATACTTTATTATTTATGTCTCCTCATTATATGTGAATATTGTTGTCATATATTGCATATAACATATACAATATACTTACGTAGATACTTTATATAAATAAGAAGTTGTGAGTAGGTATTTCTCTGCTGATACGTGACTATGATCCGTTATGAAATTACGTTACAAATATCTCATTAGCTCAACGAGCGTAACGTGGGCAGTTCACCATAATTGTAACCATAACAATGTAAAGAACGCCAAACCAGTAGAGCAGGGAAATACATAGTTCCTGCCTGAGGTTCCTGCAATGATTCTTTTGTCCCTATATTATTGTTGTTGCTGAGTAACCCCATTTAAAAATTATGAGTACCAAAAAATATAATGTAATGTTTAATTATTACGTTTAACTTTTAACGTTAAACTCAAAAATTCTATAAACGCAAATTGATAATTGATATTAATTTGAATTAATTGATTGATATAAATTGATTCGTATCCACAAACTTCTCGGCCGTGTTGGTTCCTGGGGTTGGTTCCAAGACTATGTAGAAAACTTGGAAAGGCAAAATCACACTTATTTACTGGACCCATCTCATAATTTTTTATATGGAACCATGTCACTATCGTCGTCTGTCTTATATGGATATTTATTATTCCATCCATATATCCATTGGATTTATTAATAGGATATAATAAATAAATAATATTAATTAAGTTTGGCTATAAAGGACTTGAATCCATGGTCGTAAAATTATTTAAAGAAAAAAGTATGCAATTCAATGACATAGCCAAGCCGAAGTTCCAAAGCACGACGCAGTGTTGCCAATTTAGCGACTTTGCCGCGAAATGACCACTTCTGATAGAGGCTTAGCGATAGAAAAAAAAATTGTCGCTAGACAAGATTTAGCGACTTTTGGAGTACAAAAGTAGGTGTTTAAAGGTAAGATTTTAATAAATTTTAATTCCTAATTTACCGGTGAAATAATTGACATAATAGGATCGAGCGACATTTTTTATATTTTTTTCGCCGTCTAATTTCAAATTCCAAATTTAGCGACTTTTCGTGTCGAGTCTAGCGACTTGTGATTTTTGGAGTTGGCAACACTGGCACGACGTCCACACTTCTATGTCTTTGTCTATGTCATGTCAGAAGTCAGTTATGGCAACGCGTATTTGTTTACGGTTTACGTTTGTTAATTTTTATGGTGTTTAAAATAAAGGTTGTCTAGTTATTTGACCGGAACGTTAAGATTAAAATCAGAAAAATATTCAAGACCTCACTTCGTCCGAGACGGTGAAATTACGACTAACAGGTGCGGCCAGCGACACTGGTATCAATGGCTTTTGTTGGGACGTAGTTACCGGACTGTTCCGAGAAGACTTAATTTGGACCAATGCAGCGACAATAACCCTTCATTCTCTGACGATGTATTTTAAGAACACGAAGACAGTTACACATTCAATGGTATAGATACCTATATGTACTGTTACTTTTTATAATATTTTATATTATATTATAAAGATAGCATGGTGCGTGGTCACTGCAGCCCACGGACATCTGTAATGAACTTCAGAAGAAAAATGTTATACCTGAGGCTAACCACAGTTCAGCTGTTGACGTCGAGGACAAATTTAAAATGTGTTAGGTAATAATGTCTCCCTTACATGCTTTTAAACTGTTAACATAACAATTTTTTTTGTAATAATTTCACAAGATGTTAAATTATGAACATGAACCATTGAAATAAACATCATAATACAAAAAGATTTCCTGTAAAATATCAGCTTATAAATGCTATAGCTACTTGTGTGTACCATAATATTAAACCTTTTTGTTTTTCATTTTAGGAAACCATGTTTTACATCTTTTGAAGAATATTGTTATGAAGAGAAGATACATTTGCAAAGCAGTATATTGTCATGCTTGGGGTTCCAGTGGTGACCACATGGTTAACTTTGTGGTTAACCATGTGGTCACATATAATTACACAAAAGTTATACTTATGAAAACAACATTTTAATAATACAGTACCCAACTTTGTCATGAATATGCACCTTCATGGTTTTAGCTTATTTATCAGGTGAGAAATGGAATCAGATTTAAAAAAAATTCTACTACGTCTTTGTCAACAGCAAGACGTTTTTCCAATGAATTGTTCATCTTTACATGCTTTTGGAAGCTTACGATTACCTCTTTTCTCTTAGTCTGATTGACTCGTACTTATATTCTTGTATCTATTGTATCTATTCCTTGTTGATACAGCCTGGCTCGTAGGGCGTTCAATATTCTGCAGCACCTTACAGTTTGTGTGGGACGTCAATCATCGGCTGCGTCATCTAAAACTGTAATCTTTTTGACTTCAAGTATACTACTTTGGTTTTCATCTATTTTAGGTAGACCTAAATTATCTCTTGAGTTTTAAATCTGTTGGTGAGTCGGTATTACTTTTAAAAAGTTAAAAATGAATGTATTTTTGAATCAAGATTTTACTTTTGTCGCTTCACTACGATAATCTTTCGCTTTATTCAGTCTTTTCTGCTGAAAATATTTCCTTAAACTTGCCATTGTTTTATGAACAAGACTCTTTACAACAAGAATATTTACTTAGAAATTGGTCACACTTTTGTAATAAGTTGTTTCATTTGTGTCTAGTAAACTGTAAAGGTTGGTGTTGGATAATATTTGTTAGACTGCACTCATACCAGTAAAATGTGTGTAGTTGGGCAGTTATCAAGTATGTCTGTGATTGAAAATGAGAATCTTATCGTAATTCAATTTCTAATAATAAATAGTAATCCTTTTTCTTAGTCTATTCGCTATTATAGCAAAATGGTGGTCACAGGGCATTTCCCATCTTTGGTAAAAAATAAGAAACTGATAGAAATCTTTCTCTTAAGTGACTCCCAAAACCTCATCATTGTGATATTAACTTTCTGCCCCGACAACCATCAGTAACAACAATAAGAGGCTTCACTGAATGTGGAACAAATGCCTCTATGTAATGTTGACAAGCTACTTCATCTGCTTCTTTTTTCCATCAGATTCCGACCAACAGGACATTATTGATTTTTCTTTTTTTCCACAATACTCTGACATAACATTAAGCCATAACTGTCTTGAATAAAATATTTCTCCAACATTAAATCCAGCAATATATGAAATAGCGTTTTCGACAAATTGAAATAAGGAAATCAATGTTACAGCATTTTTCAAATTGTCTTGACTCTCATTAATGATTTGAACTTCTTCCTTATCTGTTGTAGTTAAGATAATACTTTGCAGTGCCAATGAATAGTTTAATATTGATATTTTCTCTAATGGTACAGTTGTAAACACTTCAACCAATTGTGTATGTATCAATATTTTTTTATATAGTGGTGTTGGATTAGTTGTCATTGCTTCCTCCATGTGATCTAATTCTCGCAAACAACAACTAGATGATCTTGAGAAATCTTGTGGCATGGCACATATTTAATATTAGGAACTCTGATTTCATTCCAAATCAGTATAAATGCTTTTTAAACTTTGTATTGCTGCACATAATCCGAGAAATCCCATGCATAAGAACAACTGTTAAAAAAAAATGTACTCTTCTAATTTTTCTTCTTCTAATTAAGTGCCCGCTTAAGGCCGTAATCATGAACTTTAGAATCTAATTTATCGCATTGATGTTGATTAAAAGCAGCATTTTAGCTGTTCCGTTTAAGTTCTTCTGTCAGTATTTTCATGCTGTTGTGAAGCTGCGGCTGAATAGTTGAGTGGCCAATTTTACTTTCATAATATTTTGTTTAAGCTGTATGTGGGTAATCCGTAATTTGTTAGCTGTTTAAAATGTTCTTTGTCCTGCAACTCTTGTAAATAATGTTTTACATATTCCCATTCAATTTTGCTTCCTTTATTCGAAAAAATTGTAATGCTCAAGTACATTTCTTATTAGCTGAATCTTTTTTTTAAGCCCACCACCAGAAAAACTAAAGCTTCGGTGCATTTATCAGTGTAGTCTGTTTGAATTTCACCACCAATATGCAAAAGTGTCCTGAGGTGATGGAATATGCTCAACTTTATTTTTTATTTCATCAAAGATACAAATTAATGTAACTTAGCACAGACTAGCCCTGTGTTTAGGTGCAAAAAAAGCTTCTTTGATGAATTCTTATGACTATCCACACTCTGATACCATTTGCTAATGGTTTTATTTGAAGGAAGACATGTTTGGAATGATTTTTTGACATATTGATAAGCATTAATGTTTAAAGTAAGCATAAATATTCTTAACTCCGCCGAATTGTTCTTCTGCAAATACACCCTTTTTATTTGATTTCTTCAAATCTGTATTTGTAACACCAATTTTATTTAATAATTCAACATTTTCTGCGAATCAGCAAAACCTTTAATTTAGGAGTTGAGTTGTGATGAATGAAGTGCTTGAACCAGTCTGTGGAGATGTTCATTTGAATCCAACCTGAAAGACGTGCAACTCCGACTGATCCTGGGGGACATCCTCTCATTAGTTGAGCACTCACATTTTTCTGGGGAATGGGAAAAGTATTTTGAAATGATATAAATAGTTGTAGGTGGATAGAGAATCTAGAATTGTACCACTATACGACCTCTGCT
>DWPV01007831.1:0-10430 GCA_018251915.1 Urbanus proteus proteus
CGCCGCGCCCGCGCCGCCCGCACAGCCCGCGCCGCCCGCGCTCGACGACGCCTGGCCGCTCGACGACGCCGGCTTCGCCTTCGTGCGCCGCGTCATCGCCGTGCTCGAGGCGCGCGGCCTCGAGGAACAGGGCCTCTATAGGTACGTCGCAATATTTTGTTAACTATACATCCTTGTTCGACATATTCCCAGTTTTCTATTAGTATTTTGGTGTAAATAAATTAGAAAGATTACGAATATACAACAGATTCACTCGAATATCTCACGAGTTTTTCATAAAACATGTTTTTCAAACATAAAAAAGTTTAATATTAAAAGACAAACTCTAAATAGACAGCAATATTGTACTAAATAACATTTATTTTTTCTCTAGAGTTGTCATGACAGCAAGTAACTCTCATTTAGTCTGGCATCAATGATTTTTATACTTGAAATAGTAAAAGGAGCATGCAGTCCACTTGATGGTAAGTAGCCACTACCACCCATAGACATCTGCAATCACACCTTTCAAACTAAAGCACAGAAGTGCTGAACACTGTTGTTATTAATGTGGTAAAATAGGTGTGACGGTAGTGTCGTTGGAAACGAAACACTTGTTGTTCACATGAGCGCGTGGTGCCAGTGTGTCACGACCCGCGTGCCAGGTCTTATACCGCGCGAACCAGGTTGTATACACTTGTATCGAACTGTTCAGATGACGCGCGCGGTTTAAGCCGAGTGGACGTTCAAATCACAAACAATTAAATAAGGAATTTAGAAAATCAATCAATGCTGACGCGAGACTGCGGCGTCTGCGTACGCTATCATGTGAACACGCGCGGTAGAAGCGCGGCACCGCGCGGTCATCAGAACTAAACCTAAAAAAGTCTGCCGCCTTTAGTAATGTATGAATGAATGTGTCCGGTGGTCGCGCAGGGTGGCGGGCGTGTCGTCGAAGGTGTCGCGGCTGGTGGCGGGCGCGCGGCGCTCGGGCGCGCTGCTGGCGGCGCTGGGCGACGCGCTGGAGTGGGAGAGCAAGACGCTGACGTCGGCGCTGAAGGCCTACCTGCGCCAGCTGCCCGAGCCGCTGCTCACGCGCCGCCTGCACCGCGCCTTCCTCGCCGCCGCCAGTCAGTACCGCGCCGTCCCCACCGTACTACACTAGACGGCGCCTTTATGCCGTATAAATGACCAGTCGTTTGATATCTGAGTTTCGTCCCTACCGAAAATCTTTTGTAAGAGACACTTAAAACATTATCGAAGACAAGTAAGCTCACGTAGCTATCTAATTGAACATTCCATAATGGTACCGGCCAATCAATTACCCACAGTACAATAAAATCAGTTGTCGAAGTGTGAACTACTCGATGTAAACGTGCTACAATACAAATACGATACGTTCGTTGTCCTGCCCTTTAGTAAGAAATTTCTGATTTATTTACAATTAAAAAAAATCTTTTGGCTTTGTTTTAATATAATATATGAGTTAGTTATATTCGTCTTTTAGATACATAGAGATTAAATTAGAATAAAGTGTGTAGAAGGTTTGTCTGTAAGTGTGTGGTGTCCGGCAGAGTGCGAGCGGCGCGAGGAGCGCGTGGCGGCGCTGCACGCGCTGCTGCGCGCGCTGCCGCGCGACAACCGCCGCATGCTGCGCCTCGTGCTGCACCACCTGCGCAAGTCAGTACCCACGCCGGACCCGCGCCGACCATTCATTTTAATATTGTATAAGAAAATATGTTAATCGACTACAAAAGAATTGAATTAGAATATTTTTATACTACCGTGCTTCTTTCTTTAGAAAATTCACTCCTTATTTGCTCGACTTTCTGGGGATAATTCCATACCCACAGTTGCTGTAGTATATACAGGGTGTCCCGTAAATCGTGGACAACCTTGAAACCACGTGTAGGTCACACAAAGACCTTCCAGAATATCCACTTTTGTTTTAGTCCAAACTCTAATGGTTTTCGAGATATTTCCATTTTTGTAAATTGCTCAAAAACCACACCCTCTGTTACTCTTTGACTTATAACTGCCACAAATTTTAAGGTTTTTTTAGGTTTGCCTTTTGTATCAGACTCTTGAATTGACATGCTTTGAGGACCATACCATAATTTTTCCTAATCGTAAAAAAATAACTTTTTATTTAATCGTTAAAATTTTCATTTAAACAAATTCCATTATGAAAGTTCAGACACTTGTGGTGTAAAAAAAATGTATGGACACTGAGGTGCACACTATTTAAAAAACTTGCTTGTTTTATAAGCTTTTCAAAATCGTATAATAAAGTAAATTTGTTTTTGTAACAATTAAAAAAATACGAATAGACCGAAGTAGACCCCATTTTCATTAAGTTAATTTTAATCAGTTTAGAGAAATCATTGCTCTAAAATTTATTTTATAACTATATCGCAGAAGACAAGTTGTAACATATCTACAAAATTTCATTCTCGTGTAAAAAAAAATAATGTTTTAAACCTCGAAATTTGTGAAGACTTGCATAATTTTACATCATATTTTCTTGAGAACCACCACTTATCTTGGGAAAAACTTGCTCAGCCTTTATGTAATAAAGGTTATAGCTAATTCCTCAGCAACTCTTCGAATACATCCAGTAAATCAAGACATATCTACAAGGGTTGCATGCAAAGAGCCGTTCAAAAAATTTTGGAATCCTCTTACACATCCCACTGCTGAGTAATAGTATTTCTCTACAAATTGAAGCATATGTAAAACATATGAAATACACTTCACTTCGATGCTACAAGGCAAAGTGGTGGAGTTATCAAAAAAAACTATATCTCAAAATTTTGTCAATGTCTTCGAAAATTCCGAGGTTCAGAACATTTTTTTTCACACAAGAATGAAATTTTGTAGATTTGTTACAACTTGATATGATATAAAATAAATTTAAGAGCAATGATTTCTCTAAAATGATTAAAATTAACTTTGGTGAAAATGGGTCTACTTCGGTCTATTCGTATATTTTTTAATTGTTACATAAACAAATTTACTTTATTATACGATTTCGAAAAGCTTATAAAACAAGCAAGGTTTTTAAATAGTGTGCACTTCAGTGTCCATACATTTTTTTTACCCCACAAGTGTCTGAACTTCCATAATGGAATTTGTTTAAATGACAATTTTAACTTCACAAAATAAAAAGTAATTTTTATACGATTAGGAAATATTATGGTATGGTCCTAAAAGCATATCAATTCATAAGTCTGATACAAAAACCAAACCTAAAAAAAAAGCTTACAATTTGTGGCAGTTAAAAAGTCAAAGATTAACAGAGGGTGTGGTTTTTTAGCAATTCACAAAAATGCAAATATCTCGAAAACCATTAGAGTTTGGACTAAAACAAAAGTGGATATTCTGGAAGGCCTTTGTGTGACCTACACGTGGTTACAAGGTTGTCCACGATTTACGGGACACCCTGTATATATAGTTCTTCCTAAAGTTCTTTAAAAGTCTATTCGCACATTCAAACAAAATCGTGTTAGTTACACCATTTAAAACTCGAGAATCGCTGAACTATTCTTCATGATTTCTGATTTGTAGATTTATCTTCCTCTGGAATATGATGATAAGTATAGGTAAAAGGTAGCGGTCTACCACCTTTGATCTTTTGTCTACAGCGTTCCATTCCTCTTTCTGCCTAATCTCACCTCTTCATATTTACTTAGAATGAATTCGTAATTTTCCTTTTATGTTACAACCAAAATACTCCATACAATGTTTTTAATGTTGCAGAACGTATGCGAAAAAAGGTCCATTACGACGGATAAGCGTATAAAATTTTTGCCACTTGCGGTCACCCATCATAACTAAGTACATACGTTAAGATCTATACCGGTTATGCGCGCTAATTATCATCGTCTAAAGCGCAAATTTATTAAAAAACAAACAACATATTCACTAAAAATATTTATATGGCAAAACAACATTTGCCGGGTCAGCTAGTATTCTTAATAATATTAAAGAAAAGCGCTAAAGACCATCGATTTTTCTTACGTTAGTGTTATATTCCAGTAGCTTATTCATATTGCCAATACCACCTTTGGTTTCTTTATAATATAAATTATTTCAGGTGCAGCTGTAGTAAACTTTAACTGAGGGCAACATATGCATGGATGAAAATATTATCGCAGCTTTTTAAGGCATATATCATTTCATCATAATTTAAATTTGACAAATAAACTGTTAACACACACAAATAAATGGTTAACACACACAGGCGCACACTCATGCACATGCAACATGCGGGTTAAAGCGGGAAATTGCTTAAAACGTTTGTTCAAAATATTCACCTTCATAGTCCCTTGATCGACGGCGTAGTTTCTTTGCAATGCAAGCTAAGCATAAGATAATCGTTATGGTTACTGCTGTACCGAGCATACCGCCCACAGCCCAGTACATTTCCCAGGTTTCTTGTGCTCCTGTGTGAACAAAAAGTCAAAAACTATAATAAACTTGGCCATCATTCATTTCGTACCCAAAAATGAAAGTGCCAGCCAGAAGAAAGAAATAGTGGATTCTTATTGGAAACAATGTCCTGAAGGTTTTTTACTATGACAAGGAACGTCTACGATTAACCCCCCGGCTGTTATTTAAGTTCAAAGTTAAGTGCCGTTAGAGTTTTTAACGTCTGCAGATTTTACAGTTTACAGTTAATAACGTCTACAGATTTTTTTTATATGACTGAACGTCTACGAGTGGGGGGTACTCGGTTTACGGTTACGGTTTACGGTTACGGTTTACGGTTATGGTTTACGGTTTTATGATGACGAAGGAAACCTTCAAAAGATACCCGACGCCTTGGGAGTGACGCCAGGTTATGTGGGATCTTTACCGCACTAAAACGCTTCTGGTGGCCGTCCTCAGTGCTCGACGGTAGAGGACTCCGGGAACTCCATTGGACCCTCGCCGAAGTCCTACAAGCGCGAAGTCGCTTTCGGCTCTCTGCTCCGGTGAGCATTTGCTCAACACCCAGCAGCTGGTATTTACAACGTTATACGATCACACATAACGCCGTCCTTCTCGGGGTCGCTGGTCAGGCGGTTCGAGCTTCTATTCTCGCCGCCCGCAACCCCGGAAGTCCCCGTTTAGTCGCTTCTTACGACAGGCAGGGGATACCGTAGCCCTATTATGGTCCCGAAATTAAAGGGATACCGCGCCGTGGGGGCGTTACGTACGCCCGCGGTGACTCCTCCTCCGAGCGGGTTCAGCGCACTCTGGAGCTCTTTCGGCATCTTCCTTCACGGACATCACCTCCTCGCAGAGGGTCGTCTTGCCGTCCCAGGCTTCGCTACGCTGAACCACAGCTCCAACAATTTCCGCTGGAGAGAGATCCGGTCCCACTTTCTCCACAAGAACTCCGCCGCTGAACTCCCATGCTGAGTAGCACTCCAGCGTGTGCTGTGCGGAATCCTCGTGGTGCCGTAATGACGACACCGGGTTGTCTCCTCCCTCTATATCTTCTATCCAGATACTCACCGAAACAGCCATGTCCGGTGAGTATGTGGGTGAGCCGTTCACGCCAGCATCTCAGAGCTCGTCATTTGATTCTCCTCCTGAGGAGTTCAGTCCTCTAACGGAGGACGCGGATCTTATGGAAGACCCTTGCGTCCAACTCCGCCAGCATGTCCAGGGAAGGCAAGCACCCCAGGGCTGTCGCCGCCTTGCACAATATCGTTCGATACCCGCGGGCTACTCGGATTGCAATCATATGTTGCGCGTAATTAAGCTCCCATGCACAGCACCAAGGATATCCTATCATTGGTGCTGTTATGTGAAAATTTTAAAATTCACTTTAAAAAAATAATATTTAATTATTTAAACTGAAAGTAATACTAAATAAAAGGGATCCGTGGGCAGCCGTTCGCGAGCGGAATTAAAAGTAGACTATTCTACATAGAGACAATCTAGACGGGATTAAAGGTAGACTAAGGTATTGGGCGTTTAGGATGGACTATTTATAGAGAATATATGCTGATCAAGCATTTGAAAGAAGGGGAAAAAGATAGGGTTAACATATATAAATACAAGTGCCATATATAACAGTACGCTGATGCCGCGCGTGCCCCATCTCAATGCAAATGAAGCATTAGAAAGGCTCTAGCAGGCAATACCTCCACTCTGGCGGACACCCATCCACGAGCCGCTTCGCGGTGGCCAGCTGTCAGATGGCCGTCAGGCGACAGCGTACTCAAGCCGTCTCTAGAGCCGAAGGTCCTCTGGAGAGGTCCTCTCCAAGCTTTACATCGTCGGCTTTGCACCCACAGGCCTCGGCGATGGCATTGGCGAAGTCTTGTTGGGTGACGAAGTCATCCAAATCCATCACCCTTGCCTCCCCTCGCTTTATGGGTCTAGCCACCTTGACGCCCATTTCTGCAACAGCCTGAACCAGCTTCCCTGGCGTCAGCTTTCTTAGCGCAGTCCTCACCAGATACCTTTTTTTTTTGTTTTTTTTTTTTTTTAATACAGATACCTTAAGCAGGAGGCCGCCGTTTATGGCCTTCTTCGGCCTCACCTCGGGAATACCCACCCACATTATTATTGCTTAGCTTATTTATCTAAGATTTTTGTCAACTTTTAAGCGTAATTTGATGGTCCATAAATTATAGGAAATGTTTTGTATTTTCAAACTCAAATAGTAGCCGGGGTTAATCGTAGACGTTCCTTGTCATAGTAAAATATCTTCAGGACATTGTTTACAATAAGAATCCACATTTTTTTCTTCTGGCCGGCACTTTCATTTTTGGGTACAAAATTTTCGAGACTTGAATGATCTCCTTTAAAGATTACAATTTTGATGGTTGATGATGATGTAGTGTTAGCATCAGGCAGGTTTGTCTCGTGCGTATACGTCACTAGTGTCGTTAGGCAAATGCGTTGCGACCATAGACATAGGATATAATAAAGACCAACAAAGCGTGTGAAACATATGTCTAAAAAAATATGAAATTCTACTAGTGCGAAAGAGATGCAAGAAATGTAACTAAGTGGCGTGTATTTTCGAAAATTCTTCCCATGTCATCACGCAGCTACGTAGTGTACTCATATTTATTGAAAATTAAATAAGTTCTTGGTCAACGTAAGAATTTACATTACAATGGGGTCTTGCTGTATTGTCGACTGTTCTGTTACATATTGAAACAACCCAAGCGAAATTTTCACAGGTAAATAAGACTTTTATATTACAGCGTTTAAAGCAAAGCAATTATATTATTAGTCAAAATAATTGATTATTATTCTATTGATAAATGTATATATTATTATATCTTTATGCAGAATTACCAATTAAAATATAATGGTGTATAAAAGTATTAATACGCTAGGATAATGTTGGGGTAATAACTCATAACATATTGATATATCGATAATGAGTTATTAATTTTTTTAAAAACACTTTATTATTTATTTATTTCATATTTAATTTTATTAAATCCAAATATGAAAGAATACACCATAAAGGAAAAAGACAACAGGAGATGCGATGTAGGCAGATCGACACGATTGCCACTTTGATAATAGAGTCAAAGATATAGTCGACGATCTAAAAGAACTGTTACTTTGAGATAAGGTTCAATTTAAATTATCATGTCGGTTGCTACGTTTACGCGACTCAATAATTTTTCAAAAATGTTCTGTACGTTAACGTCACATTGTTAATAGTCCACACAAAAATGTTACGTATTATCATGTATTTCATTTTACAGAAGGCATATCATTGGTTGTATAGACATGGTTGTCACGATTACGGATGTTGACAACAGGCAACTGATAATTTTTATCAGTTGCCTGTTTCTTTGTGATGAGAACACGATTACTGATTTGTATTTGACGTTGTTCATCTTTTAGATCCTATATATATGGTTCGATTGGTATAATTTGTTATAGTAACATAATATAAGGTATATAATTTAAATATCGTGCCTGAAAACTGAAATAAAAGAGTGTTAAGCTAACACATCCAGCTCGTCTTTTATAACTCTGAGGTTCCTGTTGTAGACGCTTTTACCACTATTCTTGTGCATCGTCGCTATTCATGCTTCCCTATCATATTCCATCAACTGACATCTATTTAAACCGATTCGCTTTGTGTTAACTGCCAACCTCATCTTAAGATAAGATAAGATCTTGAGATAAGGAGAATTGGGATCAAATAGTACACGGCAGTTAAGTAACAAAATAAGAGCATCACGACGAAGACAACTGGGGAGCCACTCGTGTTTAGTGCGGTATTCTGAGTTGTGATCATGTTTACGAAGGCCAAATATGAACCGTATACATAAATTTAGAAGACGCTTAAATTTTTAACAAACTTCTTCTAAAGATCTATTATTTGAATTCATTTGCTGTCTATATAAAAAATATAAGCGATAAAAATCTTACTAGGTGATTGTTTCGAGGCACTTCTCACGATAAACCTTAAGTTCTCAGAGCGTCCTCTAGCGTTGGCGGCGTACACCACAATCCGCAGCCGTCGCTTGGCGCCCAGCCGTCTTAAATTCCAAAGAGCTATATCATTACTGCAATTTGCAACTAATATTTCGTTCGCCCACACCTCCGCTGAGTATTTGGTTCGGAGACCGCCGTCATAACCTGTAAAGATTCAAATAATTACATTTGCATCCAAAAAAATTTAGACGGTTTTATTTAGCTAGCCCTGTTTACCTAATTGGGTGCAATTTTGTAATTGAAGTTGTACCTCCTTCCTGCTGGCAGATTGTTTGTTTTTTAGGTCACGTATTTTATAAATAACAATCATACACATGTTATACAGTATACACTAATGTCCTTATTACGTACAAGAAACATGAAAGATAACACATTATATAAAGACTCAATATGCCTTTTTAAAATATTTAAAACTAGCTGAACCCCGCGGTTTCACCCGCGTTTAGAAAGTAAAAATGCATACATATTAAAAAGATAAATGTCATTCCGCTCTCCCGCGACGGCGCGCGCATGCGCGTGGAGCGCGCACTAATGGACTTTTCAAAAAATAAAGTAGCCTATGTTACGCCTTAGACCTTCAGCTATCCTCCAGTGAAAGTCCCGTCAAAATCCGTCCAGCCGTTTAGAAGATTAGCTCATCCAAACAGACAGACGGAGAGAAAAAATGTTTTAATTGCATTTTCGTTATAGGTATCGTGTATACTTTCTTATACATTGAGTAAAAAAAAATTATTTTGAAATCACAAACAGACACTTCAATTTTATTTATTTGTATAGATGTACTGATGTACAGTAATAACTTTATTTCACATGTTATTTAATCGTCGGAAATATGTATGTTTAACTAGTTTGCTGAACGTTTACAATTACTTATTTATTACGTTGGTTTATACCAGTGGTTCTCAAACCGTTTTGGTGGCGGAGCCTTTTTAAAAAGCGAAATTTTTGACGGAGTCCCAAAATAAAAAAGTTACGTTCTTTTTGTAATGGGTAATCAAGTTACAATGTAAGTGTATACTATTATAAAATAAATAATCTTATGGAAGTACTCTCGCGGAAACCCCGTAAAGGCTTTGCCCTCCGCTTTTGCCCTTTGGAGTACACTTTGAGAATGAATACTAACATAATAATATCACAATAAACTTATACGTAGGTAACAACTCAATATAATAGTTGTTGTAATTGTTTAACAAAATATATTATCATAAATGTAGTTGCTACTACGAATAAATTAATACACGATTTCTAACCAGAATAAAAGGGTAGGATGCAAATCTCGAGCTATAGACAATTACTCTGAGTAAAGTAATTAAACTCGGTTGGGGTTCGGAACAGTTTTTTAATACAAGTGCTTTTATGAAGGCCTTTTTATGAAAGGTAACTAATCCTTACTGACTAGAGTAACAGACGAGCATGCAGTCCGTCACCAATTTCATTTAGATAAAGGGGCTCTATTTGATGTTAGTGGCAGATGCATTACTACTCTTGACCATTGAGATGGTCAACTCATTTGCATTTCATTATATACTATGTACGTGAGCCGGCAACCACACCCTTCCATTAAATCGCATCGGATCGCAATCGGATAGTAGTATATTAACGGTCAAACCATGTATGTTCAATTATATTGCAAATTCTCGTTATATAAATATTGTATAACAATATTATTCAATACTAGCATATCCCCGCGGTTTCACCCGCATTTAAATTTTTAAGAATACATATTTAAACAGAAAATGTCGTGGCGCTCTTCCGCGGCGGCTCGCGCATGCACGTGGAGCGCGAGCTAATGGATTTTACAAAAATTATTATAATCCTATGTTACGAAAGTTATGAAAGTCCCGTCAAAATCGGTCTAGCCGTTTAGAAAATTACCTCAGACAAACAAACAGACAGATAAAAAAATACATTTTTGTTATAGGTATCGTGTATACTTTCATATGCATTGAGTAAAAAGTTGTTATTTTGAAATCACAAACAGA
>DWPV01007832.1:0-10429 GCA_018251915.1 Urbanus proteus proteus
TAAATTAAAGACCTAAACCTGTTCTTAATTAATTGAAGCATATAAAAGATACTATTAAAATTATTTATTAGATCCGCTGGTATTTGTGACAGAACGTGAAAAAGCTTGCAAAGCTAGGATATTATTTTTGAAATTATTACCTAATAAATAATTTTAGAAGCCGTAACCAAACGTCCTGTAGCCGTTCCACGATAAACAAGTTTAATATGCGTGTTATAATTACCTCTAAGTTGTTTATCATTTCAACTAGTATATTTATTTTATATTTATCAACTTATTAATTAATATAAATATGTAAAACCTACGATACACCAAAGATTATATTTTATTTATAACAGTAGAATATTTTATGTTATGTTATTTTCCCATGTTTTATATGGCATTCATACAGCTAAGTTTTGACAGTAACTAACTAAGCAATTCTTTCACTTTTGTAAGCTATGTTAAGTATAAGTTAATAAAAATTGTTAAACATTTAGATTCTTCATCATAATCACCTCTAATTATCTTCGGAAACGGTACATTAAGAAAATAACGAACATCTAATCATTGAATAGGTGGAAACTATTTGATAATGAACCTATAAAATTAATTAAACATGCGAAGCGGTTCAATGGGTTTGTAATACATACTTTAAGCTGAAAACAGATGTGGGGTAGCATAGAAATTGTTTCATTAAGTGTATCAGGTACTACCAAGGTATTTGTGACCTTTAAATGGAAACTATATTAATAAAATTATTTATAGTGTAATAAAACGGTACTCTAGTATACATTTATCACACAAACACGTACTTTGGTACTTGAAGTATTGGTAGGTAGGACATTAATATATGTCCTACCTACCTATACTTTGCTATTGTTTTTTTACTGTCTTCCTATTTAAACTACAAAAAATTAACATTTGTATTACTTCATTTTACTTGTGTGTATGATTTAATTCTCTCATAATACGAGTATGTATGTAACATCGACTTTACTATTAATAAATGTCTTTCAAAGATTTTAATAAATACTTGATACATACTACATTAGCGTCGAAATTTAAAATTACTTTATCTTTGTTGGTCCTCACTAAAAATGGATTAATATCGAGATATTTGAATTTCCAAATGTAGTAATTTACAAATAAACATAAAAAGCAGATGCGACGTCGCATACAAACTGCTTCATTAATTTTATTTGGATCCGCCAAGGTATTAGTTGTGGTCCTCAGATCATGGAATTACATTATAAAATACTAAAAATACTAATAACTTAAAACATTTTATATGATTACCTAGTATACAGTTTGTATTACTTACTCAAAACTTCAAAATAGTATTTAGTTTTTACCAAGTTATGTTTCGCGTTAAACAACAAGTAATTTTAAAGAATATATAATTAAACAAAATGGATGTTCGAATTAAATATATCTATACATGTGTTCATTACATAATATATTTTTGAAGTAATATAATAAATAGTAATAAAATAAACAACTGTGATAAAAACACTGTGTCAGTCGTATAAAAATTAACTTGTTAAGTTTATTAGGTGCCCAGGTAGAATAAAAGCCCTTGGATCAAGAATCCTACCGTGTTTAATACGGCAATAATCATACATTGTATTAATATAAAAATAAACGGTAGGTATAAAAAGGATTATGTTGATGTAATTTAAAAATACCTGTTATACCTGTTTTAAGTCTTGTATGTAGGAAATAAAAATACTGGAGTGGTAATTGAATCGTGTACATTTTAAAAATGCTTACAACCTATTTCCGATATTATTATTACATACTACATTAAATACACATAAATATTCAAAATATTGTTCTGTTAATGCATTGATCTTTTAAAGATTAAACGTAGTCCTCTTAAAATACCTAACCTTTATATTTTAAACATCTACCAACTTTAGTACAGTCAAAACAGTCCTTTATCTTTTAAACACTTGAGTAAGAAGTTAAATATAGATTATAACACTTACTCAAATGATACAATCACAATAATCCGAAGGGATTATCATACAGATAAGTGTAATTTTCGTTATTTTCACGTCATCTTTATAGGTCAAGTTAACGAATAACATCAGCGTCATGCATCGCCCACGGCACGTACCTACCGCACCTACATTTATTAGTTTGATACCAGAGATTTATATATAACCAAGATTCGCCCGTTCCATACTTCAGACGCGTGAACCTGTGTTTGCCCTTTAATCAGATACTTTCGCTAGACGTGCAACGTGTGACAGAGAACAAACTATATCAATTACATAATGCAAGAGCGAGATAACTGTAACTATCACTACGCCATCTTTTATTCAGCAGTTACGCAAAACGTAAACAATTTTTGAATGCGCAGGGCCTATCTACGGTTGTATAAATCTTTGCCGCACCTACACTTATTAGTTTGATACGCCTCAAGTGAGATTCTGTCACAGATTGTAAATCTTCAATGAGGAATTTATAGCTCAACAATTTAAGCGACTGAAGTCTGTTTTTATAAGTGCACGCAGACATAATAATAAGACTGCAATTAAAATCAAGAATTACAAAAATGTAGACAGAGCGGTTTTGTCATACCTTACCATATTTATCACAGTGCTTACAATAATATTTAATAAAATATCTCTCTCTTTGATTTCAATAAAATTGTTGGTTCATACGATTCATATGAAGTTAAGTAGTAGTTGTATGTATATTATATAACGAAGTAGGTACCTACGTACGATATTACACCAAATAGGATTTATAACATTTAAAGAATTTGACACGCAGTGTATGTATAATTAATTGTTCATATTTTTGATTTGTACCTATGATTTATTACCCAGTATACTTACATAAAATATGTATTATCTTGGTACCTATGCACATATTGCCACTGAGAAAAAATTAATTATTAATTAAATTAATAAAGCAATATGAACCATAATATGTATTTATTAAAAGGTCATTGAATCTTTCCTATAGGTACCTTACTACCTACCTATGTGTGGTATACGCGCATTCTTAAATTTTGCTCTCATTATTTTCCTTAACACGCCTAAAAATACAACATAAAAACTATTTACGTTTTAGTATTGTGCAACTACGCACTATGAGCTTAGAAAATTATACACCAATAAATAATTTATTTTTTGCAAACAGATACTACGCAACAGATAAGTTTCTTGCCTCTAAGTGTATTTTCCATGTTCTTGTTAGGCGAAGCGTGAAAAATTTAGGACGGTTTATAAATAGACCATGTAACAGGATATATAAATTGACAGTTGTAAGACAATCGTCTATATTTTAGTACGCAGTTACGCACTCGCATTCGCGGAGCAGCCAATGCGATATTTGAACTGGTTTTTGTGTTGTTTATGTACCAATATACGGGACACGATTTTATTACATCCTTACTGCTGCTTCCAATGAGTTTTTATAACCAAAGAATACAACATACGAAGGATATTTAATAAGTAGACTTTTTTTGCGCGGTATGATTTTAATGGCTTTTATTCAAACCTGTATCCAATGTATTATGTAACAAGCCAAAGCGTTTATTTATTTAGTATTTATAAAGCAGACCAGTTTTGATACAGCTGTTTCAACTTTTTGCGCAATTAAGTTACAAGAACTTCAGCAATTTTTCCAACAGATAAGTATTAAAATAAAAAGAAGCCTTATCAGTCACGAGTGAGAAAATGTGGGATTCGTTTCGGGCTACTACTTTGTCGTGTCCAGATTTTTAATTTTGAATCTCACACCTACAGATGTTCTATCTTCGGATGACTAACTTAAGGTAGAACTCCTGGTGATGTTGGTGGTGTTATGTATACCTTACCAAACTTTTTTATTTTCAGTTAAGTAAAAAAATATAATCTGAAATTTGCGTCACAGCTGAATCAGCTAAACTTCTAGCGCTTATGATCTATTATTTTAAAGACGACATACCTATAAGGTACTTAAGCAAGTGTATCTTAAATAACTATAAAATTAAAGAAATTAATGAATATACTACCTATCTAGGTTTACAACTTAGTGCCTGAAATAAATAACTACTAGTTACCAATAAATACATAGCTCTTCAAACATGATTCATAAAATCATCTAAATCTCTCTTAATTTCATACCAACCTCTTTAAAGTCCTCACATTCATCACGCTAAGTGCTTAAACATAAAGTAATTATGCAAATCAAAAGATAACATTTCCTCTATTAGTTTTGATTACTCTGTTGCGTCATTCGTGCCCATGTACATATATTTAGGTATTATAAATGTACGTATATGCATCATCTTGCATTATATGGCAACAGATTATAATATGTAGTAGAGTATGTAGACTACTTACCTATATTATTCTAATCTATTTTCTAACGTTTCCAATTAGTATTGTATCTAAACTTAGATATTGGGCTTGTAATTTTACTTTAATTTAAAATTGTACTTTCTTACCTACCTTATTATTAACAAAACTTTGTTCAGTAAAATTGCAAAGCGATCCAGGTGTTTTTAAAGTTTAAAATATTTTCTCTTCATAAAGGATAGGTAAGTAGAATTTAAGCCGGAAACGAATTATCGATTGACAAAAAATACGCGGATACGTAATGAGTTTTGGCGAAGAAACCGCAACAATTTGGACAAGGGAAGGGCCGGGGGGCAGGACAATTTCGGGAAAACGCATTTTTGTTACTACGAACGGAAAACGGAAGCCAGCTGTGCAACGAAGCGCAGTTAATGTATGGGGCCGGCGAAATTGCATTTTTAGGGCTCCGCCAATTTGTGCACGCCAACCGTGCGCGAATTATAACACTTACATTTCGTGTGCAAAAAACAGAAAAGGGTTTGTCTGTTTCAAACGTAACAGTAAATTTAAATGAAAGTATTCGTCGAGGCAAAACTACAGTCATAAGCATTTACAAAAATTAAAGTTAGCTTACAAAAACTTTTTTGGCTTTTAATAAAACTATTTTTTTATAATAGGCTTATTGTGGAAGTGCCTAAACTATCGTCTTATTAAAAACACAGGTATCTATTTATTTATTAAGGAGATTTTTTGAAAAGTTGAAAATAATTATTAAAATTATTTTCCAATAACGTTTTCGATGTTTGGTCTGTACTTAAATATTTTCTCTAAAGTCTAATAATACCTGTGTGCTATTTTCACTTTGCGATCACCGCATAATAAATGATAATTTCTGGGAGTCTGGGAATCTGAGAATTACCACAATTTACCGTTATCATTCAATACAAAACAGACGAAGTCGTCGTTAATTATCATCGCTATTCATACATAAAGCTTACACGAGAATATTTGAGTAATTTTGCTGGTTTTCAGAGTTAGATTGTTTTGTGCAAGCCTATTATTCCACCACTGCATGCACCCATAGACAACGCAGCTTTGCCTTTTTACTTTTTCCACTGTATGGCTTGAATAGGGCAAAGATAAAAAATATATTCCGCGTAGCAGAGTGCTTTCTCTCTAAAATTTTAGATAAATTGGTATTTGAAATGAGACAGGAAAATTCTTGAAAAGGTCCTATTATTTTTGAGTTTTACTCTCCATTATAAAATATACCTAGTTTTATTATGTCGTCGCAGTGTCGTGTAATTGGCAAAAAATATTCAGACCAACATTTGGTTTGAGTGCTAAAATTTAAATCTATGATTTATTACTTACCTCGCTCGTATCTCCTATGGATAAAACTTTTTTATTCGTGTTGCAATTGGCTGCGACTGCTACCTACTTACATCAAATTAGGTGTTACTTGAGGCAGTTAGCAACGTAAGTATCTAACTATCTCTGAATTGAATGCACGCGAGTGGCGGGGGAGCCGGTTCTCGAACGAAACTAGCCGGCTCCAAGCCCACAACCAGTTTCCCGCCAATTATGTGGACTCGCTATTTGATACGATATAAACAACCGGCGAGAAATGCATCCAATACATAAGTACGTTGTAGCCGTACTCCCTTTGCTGATCACGCCAAACATCGTAGGTGTTTTGAGCACTATGCAATTCGACCAGCGCCTCCCAGGAAACTCAATTCGATGAAGTAAGCGTCAACAAATGATTCAAAAGCAAAAAGCTATGCTAACGTTTAGCACACACTCCGCGACTTATAACGATATGTGTTCAATGTAATTCCAACTCGTCTGCTTACACCTTGTCAATTATTCATGAAATCGTTGAAAAATACATACAAGTGCTAGTATCTCCTTGCAGTTGCCGAAGGGCTTAAAAAGATTAATAAATAGTGTCCAAAATGTGGAAGTACTTATACTATTATGGCATGTAAGTCAGTTACTCAAAATTTTGATGTGAAATAAGATTTTATTAGTGTTAATATTTACCTGATCCTGTCAGAAACGATTTCGGGTTTGGAGTTTCTCTTCGCCGGGGTCATGGTTTGGGGTGGAGCATGTGTGGGACTGGCCGATGGTTCCGACGGTGCAGAGGGCGGAGAACAGGAGCCGGAGCTGGAGAGGCTAAAAGCTCTGGTGCGGACATCGACTGCCGCCGGGGTTCTGCCTGATCGTGCTCGCCTACGGCGCTTCTTCTCTTCATCGGCTCGGATAGCCGCTCCCGGTGGCGCCCAGTCTAAGTCTTTCTTCAAATGTCCCCGTCCGCAACGGCAGCCGCAGGCTTTGAAAGCCAAATCGTAACCTTTCTTCGTCCAAAGATTCTGATGTCGCTGCCGCTCGGACCACGAGCGCGCCCGGCCGCAGGATTTGAGATATGCGAGAACTCCGGCCTCCCATTGCTCGAAGCACTCTCGGTGCATGTACCGGCCGGCGGCGCACGTGTCATTGTTGCATAGCACGCGGACCGCGTCCTCGACGCGCACGGGTTCCCGGGGGCGAAGGCACTCGCCGGGCACGCAGCACCCGTGGACGTCCTCCGCCTCGCGCTCACCGGTGGCGCCCTGCCGTCGCGGAGCCATGCCACACCACGATCGACTCGCAAACGAAATCGAACGTGCCGCCGCTGAGTACCGAAGCGCGTCACGCGAAACACATGCTTGCCGGAGCGCGCGCGGCCGACTAATAACCGCGAGTGAACGAAAGCGAAATTTCAAGAGCGCAGCGCGTCGCCGCGCCGCCGCCGCGCCACCCGCCTGCACGCGGGGCTGACCTTGCGGCGAGCGGCGCGGGGGCGCGGGGGTGCAGCGAGGGGCGGGGCGATGCGGCCGCCGCGACGGGTGGGGAGAAAGTGCCTAGGAAATTTTCACTTTCGCATGGTGGCGGACGCGGCAGCGACGGTGGCTGCTGCTGCCCAGGGTGGCCGCGGCCGCCGGGGTGGCGTCCGCGCCTCTCGCCGTCTCGCCCATACCCACACCCGTTTCAGGATTATGCACTACCCCTCAGTAATTGTTACGCAAGGAATTTTGTTCCTCTCCCATTGCGTATATCCGTACGGTTTGCGTATAAAATTGGTTTTCACTGATGCTATAATAGATATAAAATTTAGTAAGTAACTAAATATAGCATTCTTATCCTAATTATTGCAACAAAAGAAATATACCAAAAACATTTACTATTTTGGAATCGACTATGTAGGTCCACCTACCTACCTACTTTTTATAAAAATAAACAATAACATTCATTTAATTACCCAACATATACATAATTCCACTGCCTTGTAGAAAATGTAGAGTGCTTCAGTAAGTATCTACTTATTTTGAATTAAAATGAAACAGAGGCAGGTGTAGTGTCGGATCCAGACGCACGGACAGACGAGCCGGCGTCCGGCGTGGAGTAGGGTTGTAACGATCATATCACACTGCTTATTATTTTACTCACATTGCAATCGCTATTTGATTATCTATTACTAGATAAAGGTGTATTGCACCTGTTTATAACAGATAGCAAATATCTATTAAATGTATCAGGCAAGTAATCCTTATCGCGTTGTACTTTTGAAAGCTTCTCTTTGTTTAGTTAAAAGTGATTATTGGTTTTCTTTATAGATAGTATATTTTTAAATAACCTTTTACTGACTTATTACAGGATAAACACGTTTTATCTATATGTTAGTGGTTCACTTAGATAAGTTCTTACTTATTTATTAAGGGTTATAGATAGGTATTATATTTTATGTTAGTAAGTAGGTACCTACCTACCTACATAATATTTTTTCGTTATATTTTGCTTGCACAATAACTTTGTCACGATAGAGCTGTGTAAGTACCTACCTATATCAACGTACTTACTTAATAAATACGTCTGTTTAATACGTAGGAAATGGTTTCAAAACATTCTGAACTTTGAGAGAATTCGTGTATACCTCCCAGTGACATGTGATGGAAATTGAAAACAGGTATATGGTCCACCTGAATGGACAGTGAACCCTGTTGCCCTTAGACACCTGCCACCATATTTAACCTAATAGAACTTTAAAACTTACGCAATATCCCAGGAACATACCTAATCATTTTAAATTGAGGCTATCTAAAGAAAACAATAAGAAATTATAAACATTTAATCAAATTGTTTATTTAACATCGTTATCAATATTATGTTTTGCTCTATGTAAACACGATAGGTAGGTAAGTGTACCTATATGTACTCTTAGGTACATATATACTTTTGATACCTACATATATATTTTTAAGTACAGATTATCAAGTAGGTACCTATAGGTATTCTTTAAGAAGATTAACAGAGACAAAACCCTTAGTGGTTCGATTTCAAATGCACCACCGCTATACCTATAATTTTTTTTCTAATAACAACAATGTTAAACGCGGTAGGTAGGTAGTAGGTACCTATTAATGGAAAATCAATGTGGTAAATGAGAACCTACCTACTTATCGAGGTACCTATTTACTCCTTACAGGTAGATAGGTACACGCTAGGTGCCTATCAAGTAATCTGTGGCCAATCTCAAGTAAGATAAAGATTTATCATTATTATTCACTAGTCTATGGTTCATTATTATTCATTCGCTTATTATAGATGTCCACAGCAGTGGCCAGTTACCATCATGTTGCATGCTCGTTTGCTACTTAGGTATATACTATACCTATAGGTATTACGTACTTAGCAAGAGGAAATCTTGGAAACAGCCGAATTGATTAAACGGAATTTCGGTTCAAATATACGATTAAAAGTGGTTTAGCATAATACGAAATGAGCTGCAAAATAAGTACCTATTACTGGGCGGGCAGGCAAGCGGACCCGCGCGTTTTTTCTACATATATATATCGCATTTTTGTTTTTTCAATTCCATTTCTATCTACCTATGAACCTATAAGCTTGTTGAAGCTATGAAGCTTTTCGATAAATACCCGTTATCTCTATTTACATTCACGCTATCTGCTAAGTCTTTCATTGTAAATATGTATCTATATGAAAAGTAATTTAACAATATAATGATGGATGTTCGATAACCCTAGAACTTTTACTGATAATAATACTTTAACATGATAAGGATGTGGCCTTGAATTTAAGAGTAAACAGTAATATCAAGTAACAGTAGGTGGTTTATATTTTTTAAAGATTCATAAAATGGAACAGTTTCCAAAATCCGTCTTATTATTTTTTTGTACGTGCTTTAGGTATAGCTTCCGCTGGTTGGTAGTCCATGATAGCTAGAAAATGTCATGGGAGTTGACTCCATGTATTTTGTGTGTTATGTTATGACGTGTAAAATTTTAGATAAATGTATCTATACATCAATGTAAGTAGATATCTTCCTATCTAATTACATTAATCCACTAGTCATCATCAAGAGGGCTTAAAAATTCCAAAGTCTAACAAACAGCATCTGCTGTCTTTTTATTTTCGCAACCGAACTCATTGAAACCTACCTTTGGCTGCTGAATCGCCCCTCTCCTCCGACGTAATTCGTAGATCCGCTAGAGCTGCTTTACATCAAGATTAAGCTCAGCGTGACCATTTTAAGTAGATTTCTGCATTTTTGTAGATTTAGACCGGTCAAATAAGATATAAGGAACAAATCTTTGAATATATACTTACAAATCAGTAGATTTTGATGTGTGTAGGAACATGTACCTAGTTGTAGTAAATATACAGAGATAAGTAGTACTTATTTTGTATTACAAATTTCCTGTGCTTACCGCTTTTTCTAGACCAGGATGGTTTTGGCCTCCATAACATCTTCCGAAGTCTTGGGCCATATTTGGTTTTATAGCGCCCTGAGGCCTTTAAAATATACAAAATATACTCGTACCTTTAGTTATTTACGTAGCGAAGAAGGAAAATCACCGGATTATTTTCTCTTCCGTAGTTGATGCTTAATATTTTAAACGTATTATAATGCATTTTACAATTCCAGAGCTTTAAAATACCAAGCATTTTCATCATACTATATCTTTAAATATGTACGATGTGAGTCGATTCACAACCGGTATTATTTCTGTACAAAAATTTATAACATTTCAATTCAACCTCGCATGGAATTCTAACAACGCGATGAAATAATCCGTCGGGGCTCC
>DWPV01007833.1:0-10429 GCA_018251915.1 Urbanus proteus proteus
CTTCCCATTGAATCACTCTATCTATTAAAAAAACTGCATCGAAATCCGTTGCCTAGTTTTAAAGATCTAAGCACACATAGGGACAGACAGCAGAAAGCGACATTGCTTCATACTATGTAGTGATCGTAATAATATTTATAACAACAACTTCACTACAAATATAAATTCCAATAAGTTCACCTATTAAAATATTTATAAAGTATACTTTAAGACATACATATCAGCGAAGTATGTTTTATTATCATTGTGAATTAAAATGTTAATAATTTTCCTTTTTTTCGCCTGTAAGAATAAAAATAACATTATTGAGTAAAATAAAAATACTCTGTAATAGTTCTGTTGCTAATTAACGTTCAATATTTTAAAAATAATAAGCTTTGCAGTCTCATATAACATTTTCATAAATACCATTTAAATACTAACTAACATTTATTAAATAACAACAAATATGTAAGTAAAAAAATTATAAAGAACTCACCATTTCACAAAAAGATCTAACACAATTCTCCAAAGAAGTATGCACTTTGAACACTATTTGCCTCAAATTTACATGAATCATTCTAAATTAAATAAAATTTTATTGATAAATTTGATAAGTTGTAGACAATCAAAGTCCACGTCAAAAATCAATCGTCGTGATTGGCTCAAAGTATTTACATAGATTAAAATGATTATCATCCGTCAGATCTGTCAATATATGTAGTCTGTGGATCGCTCCCACTAATTATAGCTATACCAATGATTGCCATTTTCATAAAGTAAAATTACCCTGATTATTTATTTAAAACAGTAAATAAATTAAATTCGAGAATATATCAGGTATAGGTACTTAATGTACTAAAGCATTGTTTCTAATACTTAATACGTGTATTTTTGCTCTATTAAAAAATGAAGATAATAATAAAATATATATAAAGCTGTATTTTATTCTACAAATAAAACTTTTAGCTTCATAGACAAATTATTTATGTCAATCTAATTCTTTTTTCAATAATCATAGCTCTCACAACGTCAAACACCGCTTCTCTCTTTGCCATTCATCCTCCTTGTCACCACACCTCGCCACATTAAGGCATGTCTCCACTGCTCCTCTACAGCCACACCACATTAAAACACCTCAACACAGCTCTGTTACATAAATGTATTGAAAAATCGAAATTATGTACTGTCTTTGCGTCCTTTTGCTTATAGTGCACTAAAATGTTTATGGATGAATATTCAGTAATTTATAAAATTGCGCTAAAAAAGGCAAAGTTAAGTATATTTGCAACACATGATTATATCAATCTGTCAACTGTCAATGTTTTTTTTAATATAGTATTTACGACTTTGACATTTTGCGTTTTAGCTAACTATTTTAAGTTTTTTACTTTAAACTTTATACAATGGAAGACAAACATAGCAGTGTTGAACACTGCTGTTATAAGACCTAAATAGGCGTAGCGATAGTGCCAGTAGAGTCGAACTATAAAGGGTCCTACGATCTTTATCTTCATCAAATCAACCGAAGCGGACATCCAAGACTAGATAAGAACCTACACGAAAAAAGTAGGACCAAAAGAAATGGCGGATTTACCACTAGGCTAAGTAGTCTAGAGAGTATTGGCGGGAACGCGGGGAGAGTCTTTTCGTTGTTATTCTTCTAAACTTGTATGTAGTTGTATTTTTATATGTAAAAATGGTGGGATTTTTGACATAAAGTATTCGATAACGTGCACGCGTGTAGGAAAGTGATATGATGCAGTGAGAGATGACTTTTCGTGTTGCTTCCAAGACTCCATGATCAAGTCTTAGTAAAGTCCACCACTTTGCTGGACCCATCTCATCTCATCTTCTATATTGAAACACCTTATCATCGTCATCTTCTATATGGATATAATATCCATTATTAGTATAAGGAATAAAGAAACAATATAAATGAACATTGGCTGTAAATGACTTAGATCCATGGCCGTAAAATAATTTTAAGAAAATAAAAGCCAGATTCAAATGGCGGCAAATTGACTCAAATAACCATTTTTACAACCTTTCGGAGTTGATTTTATCTTGAAGTCCTATTTTCGCTACTTGGCACAGCAGCAAATTGTGATTTTCTGATTCCATATGATGACTTGCGGCGGTTGGCAGGAGCGGATAAATTTCTATAGCCTATTGGCAGTAGGTAATGTGTGAATCCTCTAGTGACCGAATCGTAATGAAACGATGATTTCTTGAATATAAAGTTGAGTTACTATTATTAATATATGTACATACCTATGTAGATATAAAAATCACTCGCGGTAAGATAGTGTAGTTTTGACCTAAATTAATACGTAGATTAATACGGTACCATGATGGCAAACTCGACCCACACGCCGCGCGGGCGGAATCGTGGGCATAACGTATGTAAATGTATTTTTTTATCGTGGACTAGGGGGAAACCTTCAAAACGCTTGAGGATCGACGCCGGGTTATGTGAGATTTTTATCGCACTAAAACCTGCCCCGTGACTGCCGTGGTGGCCTTCCTCGATGCTGCGAAGAGGACTGCGTGATCTCAGGACGGAATGCCAGCCAGAGTCCTCTCAGCGCATTAGCCCATCGGGCTTTGTTTGGGCGAGCGCTACTCTCGGCGCACTGTCAGGTGCACGATGGTATGCGCCCACACATACCTACCGTCGTCCTTCCCAGGGCCGCTGGATGGATGGTGAGAGCTCCTACTCTAGACGCCTATGTCCCAAGAAGCCTCCTTTTAGTCCCCTCTTACGACAGGTAGCACCAATGTGGTCCCGGAACTAAAGGAATAAACGTAGTATGTATGTTGAGATACGAGAAGTGGAAAGCAGGTGAAGGTCATTACAATGGTAAATTCGTTTTACCCTATAAATTGTATGAATCTAGCCTAACACTCATCTTTTTTAGGTATATCTACATTATGGAAGTAACAACTACTTCCTACTTTGCCACTTTCATCATATAAAAAAACAAACGAACATGCGGAGTGCAAATCTCTATCAGTACATTTTGAAAACTAGTTGATGTGCATCTACATATTTGCCCATTTTATCAAATAACAATTGAAATGATTATTTTGGTTCAACCATCGAAGTAAATAGTTAGGTACCTATTTTCATATAAGTAAAACATAATAGGTAAACCGAAATTTTATGATCACAAAGTTAGATGTAAATCTTGTAACATACTTTAATACTAAACTTTATTTTTCAAGGCTCTAGCACTGATAAAACAAAGAAGTACCAGTGCAATTTATATGTAAACTAAGTTGATTTGAGATTATAGGTAGGTTTAATTTACCTCCTTTCTAAACGTGAAGTATACTATAACAAATAAAAAAGCTAACCCTCCTAACGCCGTACCTTTTTCCAACTTTAAGCCTCCTAGTAGTGCATAGTACACAAATAAACCACTACGCGGCGCTACTGGTAGCAAAATCATAAAGCATCGCGCCAATTTCAACAAGTGTTTTTATCGACACACTTCCCTTTTTACTGCATAATTTGCACGTTTTATATAAATAAATATAGATTTAATCCACATGATAAAATAATCCTGACCGAATACGACAAAACATCGCCTCGCAACAGCGATATGAACGAAAAATGTACCAATAGTAATGATTCCCTGGGTCTACCAGCAGGCTTATCGATCCACCCACTTCACCCACCTTCAGTGTAAATAAGGATTAGCTAGATTATCAATTTTATTGAGGTCTGGAATTATTTTTGAACGGCCATTATAGGTGATATCTGACCGAACTGCGCCAATTGTGCAAATAGATGCGATTTTTGTATGTTTGTATTATAGTATTATTTGTTTAGTATTCATAGTTTTAAGGGTTTGCACGTGTTATTTTATTTTAACGGGTATATTTTTGCTTGCAAGTGCGATCGATACGGTGCGTACAAACGATACGCACGCGCCGCATTTGTACACTCATAGCGCAAGGGCTTATATGGCGCTATGTTGTATTTTGACAATTTTCCACGTCTGAGTTCTAAAAAAGATTACATGATCGGTTTCAAAAAACGACTATATGCGATCTGACTAAATGTATAAACTAATAAGCATTTTATTTAATATTAAATTAGTATAATGGCTTAACGCTGTAATCTTAACTACGTAATTTTCAAGTTATTAAATGTATTAATTATATAATGAACCACGTGGTAAAATACAGTAGTAGAACAAATCATTAGAAAAATAAGGTAATTAATATTTTAAAACATAACTTAGAATTCACGAGAAATTTCAGTCGGTGTCCATTAAATAAGATAATTGATGTTTAGGGAGTTACTAACCTATTACCCAGAGCGATTAACATCCACCAACAATTATGCAACGGTTACCGAATTATTCGTTGAACATGTCCTGTCGGCCTTCCAATTATAAAGTAAATAAATGTAGCAAAGCCAGTAAAAACTCTTCGATGTAATTATGAAAGTCCCAAGAGTTAAAATCTCAGAGTGAGTTGCCATCAATCATCCTGAAAGTTCTGATGCAGAATACCTCTTAGACTTGCTTTAATATGGTCAATAATTTGATACAGATGCGAGATTACATCTGATGCTAATTGATGTAATCTCAATGTATTAATATTGTTGACTATTAAAATAGTGATTTGTTTGTAGCTTTACTGTTGAAATACTGGGACATCTAAAGATATTATAAGTGCGTAGAACGTATTAATAACTAGAATTTGATCCTTGTAAGCGACACTATTCGATGGAAAAAAATATTAGGATATTTTTTTAATCGTTTTTATTTTCATATTTTTAAAAATCTATCTTAACTATTTTTAGTTCTTATCAAAATCGATTTCGCAACTTCTTCCAGCATTTTTCGCTGTTAAAGAATAGATTAGGATTCGGCCATCCACATATTTGAAAAGTTCAGCCTGTATAATATTACTTAGTGTTTTAATGTTATCGTATTTCTTACTGTAGCGATTACCTAAATGCAAGATTCTTTTCGATGTATTTTGAATATCAACAATTTCAATAAATTGATCAGTATTTACAATTTATGAGAAGATATATTTTCCGTTGTTTGTCTGCGAGCTTACTAATACTTTCATGATTTTCTCATAAGCTGTTGTAACATTATATTCATGTGTATGTTTAATAAAGCAATTTACAATCTTATTGTGAATTATCCATCTTGTTACAGTTTTTGCAACAATATAATCGGATTTTTATCTATCAGTATATTCTTAATTTCATGTTATTCATTAAATTGCAATAAAAAAATTACACGCCTTTATTTATCTACCAGTTTGAATTCAATCAAATTTGCGTATGACCGCTATCGATATATAGCTTAGTATTCATCAGTACGGATATATGACACTCATAGATATAAAATTGACAGAAAATAATATAAGCCAAGACCTAATATTTACAGTGCAATCGAACAATTCGAAATTAAAACTGGTCATATAGAATCATTACTAGACCGTGTCGCTACTAATAAAACGTGTGAGACTCAATATTAATGTAAAAAATAATAAAGTCACTATCTGTCACTTTGACACCTGACGTCGAGGATATTTTTCTCACGTTCCCTTATGCAAATACTTCAAATAACATCATAATTATTCTGTTAAATAAACACAATCTCGACCAATTGGTTCTATTATTGCCTTTTTGAACACTGTTAATTCAGATTGAGTATAGAAATAGGTGTGTTTTTTATTACATTTTTACGTGAAGTTTCTTGTATCTTTTACAATAAAGCCCTTCTATGGCGATAATGTTTAATTGTGGCATGATGACCGATGTAATAATAGTGTTATATGAAGACCAAATATCTTGTTTCTTCATACGTAACTTTCGTTTATGTATTTAAAAAAACAAATAATTCAAAAGAATCATATATTAAATTTAGAGAAATCAACGACGAAAATGTATTTTCATATAATATTTCAAATCAAATTTTACATAGCGCAGTCATAGGGCTAATGACAATTATAATTGGCTTATAATATGCTTTAAAACCAAAAAACAACTAAGTTTTTTATAAACATTATTATTCATACTTAATTATTTGTAAAAGTAAAACCATAATCAAGAACTCCATTAAGTATTTAATTACGTATTATTAAGTATTTAATTAGCTAGTCCTTCCATAATTTGCGTCACAAGTAAACTATAGCTAATAAATCATTGTGCCCTTTCAAACAAGTAGCAAGAACTTAAAAACTAAACTATTCAGGCCGTGTTGAAGAAAACACGTGCAAAAAAATCCTTATAAATTCAAAACAGCTCAAGTTTGATCCATCACCATTAACCCGTCGTTTGAAGATTTAAAAAGTACACCCTTTTATGGGCGACCGTTTAGTTCTCTATACGGACTTGCGCCGTCATTATTTACAACCCTTTCAACCCTTACAACAATGCTTTTTAACATTTTTAAACTACAACTCGCATTGACGGCAGCTATTGAATTTTTTGCCCGACAACGGATTAGACTGGTCGTGGCTCAATAAATGTTTTAATATTTAAAAGATTAGCTGCAACGTCGGAGTGTACGTAAATATTTTCGGATTTATACATGTTTTTGTTTGTTAAAAGATTTTGATTTTTAAACACGCTACGTGCTATTATATAAATAAGGGAGATGTGCCTATTTGGAGAGACTTTTATTAAGATTTGTTATCTTTAAGCTTACTGGAATACTTTCTTAAATGTATTTATAAGTTACTGAAATTTTCTTGCATTTATCAATCAACCATATCAGTGATTGGTATGTAATACTCAACTGATTAATAGTCAAAAATCATGAAAATTAAGGCAACAACGTCCGCTGTAAGTGCATCCGTATTCCAACATCATTGAAACCAAAATACATAAACGCAAATTACACTGCTTCCAAAGTATTTTTAATATATCTATATTTATCACCCCGTAATAACATTTTCTTGCCTTTTCATTATGTTTTTTTTATTGTATTTCATGTGTGATATTCATGAATTAATATATTTTATTTATTTATTAACTAAACTTGCTTTAAATCAACGTAAGATAAAACCAGTCTTAAAATCCGAACCTCAAATGATACGATAAGCCTGAAACAAGCAAATAATAAGTCCGCAGAATTATGCTCGGTGGCGGGTCGTGTTTGGTCCACAAGGGGGCGCGATGTGAGGGTGCATGGTAGTGATGTACCCATAAAATATCGACATACCAATTTTATAAGTTTAAAAAATTGTGCTAACAAAAAAAGACAGGTATAATCACAAATCAATTTTTTAAAGTTGGAAAAAAAGCAGTACGAAGCACAGGTTTTTCAAAGTTATGTGTGCATTAGAAATTAATTACTTATTGATCATTTACTTTAAATAACGGCAAAATAATAGAATACGAGGAAATTTACATATCTCGGAGTTCCCTAAAATATAAGAAAATACACTTGATCCACATGGTAGAATATAATGATTGATAAACCATTTGAACACTGCGAATCCTCATTTACCCTAATTAATAATAAATCGACTTAACTAAACTTTTATAAAAAATATCGACAAAACAAATAACATCCCAAGTATCCCAACAACACAATCGACACAGAATTCCCAATCGATGTCAAAATCACTAGCAACCCTTCAACTGCGCACTGGTACTATTTTAATGCATTCATGGGCTCTCGAGCGTGGCGACGGCAAAGTAACTAAACGCTGCACAACCCCGGAGCCATTTATTATTTTAAACTGCAGTTATAAGAGATTGAAAGGGTTATGTGTCGTAGCTTCGCACCTGTTTTGTTTGCTCGCTTTGTCTGAAATAGGTATATGATTATTTGTTACGTTGTTTTATAACAGAAATGTTTTGAAAGAAAGTAGGTATATTACTTTATATGTATAGATACCTATATAAGTGTTATACTTCATTACAACATAATATTTTCTTCTTTTTTCGTTTAAAAAACGATCAATAGTGACAAAATGAAACTATCCAAAACAAAAGAAAATCATAATAAGAAAAATAAAGTACGCATTTATTTGTCAATGATATAAAATCTCTAATATACTATTGGGTAAATATTTAATTTATATGAAACAACTACTGAAACTCCATATACTTTTCGATAAATTTCCAATAAACAAATAATTAGGTTTAAAGCACACACTTCAATCTAGGACAAAGAAGATAAAGACAGAGATACTTTTACAAAGATTTCTAACCTAGCTCTCACGGATAAATAGTAAATATCTGTAGCTGACCTCTTTCAGATGTCCGTGGGCGGCAGTAGCTACTTACCATCAGGTCGATTGCATGAGCGCTTAATATTTCCTGAATACAAAAATATGTATATGATTTTTACTGCAAAATAAAACGATTTTTAACGTAGGCACTTACCTCAACATTTAATACATTTTTTTACCCTTTAAATTCACAGGCGTGACGGAGTTAGTCAATATTTTGCAAGATCGGCTTCGCACCGTGACGGAGCATTTGGCGTAAAACGTTATTTGTCAACCAATCAACCAGAAACTATGTAGCAGTAAAGGGTTAAATTGCAACTGTTTATGGCATGTTGAAAAAATAAGAAACAAAAAATACTGATGTGTACTGAGTCTGTGGCATCATAAACCACGATATACTCGTACCTACTTGCTATTAAAGGGTTATCCCAGGTCGGCAACGGATGTTTTGCTAGCTTGAGTGCTAACTTAGAACGCCTCGTATAGGAATAAAACTGCAAAAGATTAATGAATTGCCGACTTTAAATAGATCTGCGGAAGGAGAAAGAATCCATTTAATAATATATTATAAGTACCATTCAATATATTATAAGTATGTAACCACAGACACAGGAAGAACGCTGACAGGTAGACGCCACTGAACAATTAGAAAAGGCGTCTTAATGTTAATTCACAATAATTCTTTAGAATGTCCTCTCGGTAGTAGTGCATTTTTTGCAGATAAATACTGTAGAAAAAGTACGATTAAAACAGGGAATACATATCCACAACCTGTGCGAAGTGTGCAATAACATACTAAATATTAGTAAACTAAAAAGAAATGTTTTTTTTTTATGATGATGAGCGGTCCTTACCGATCTAGGGCGCAGAATTAAATTAATTAAAATTTTTGGTCTGGATCTGCGTGTCGTCTTTATGTGTACCTACATGGCACCCATGACACAGGAGAAAATCCTATTGTGGGACTATGAGAGTAGATAGCGCCTTTTAAAATTAGTGATTAATAAATCATAAAGGAGTTAAACACTATCCTGGCTTATCCGTAGAGATTATATTTGTTTCTAGAGACAAAATAACCCATACCTTACTTACACCCCATAAAGTTTCTAAATTTCCAGAACGCGTGTCTGATCAAATATTTATATAATTTATGGCTTGTCGATATCGACAAAGGGTTGGCGATAAAAAACGACGTATTTCACGCACTATTAACCCATTAAACAAATTTGGACCATTACAAGGTGCTATTGTCAATATTTTTGCGCTTGGTTACGATTCGTGTAATGACAGTAATAGTATTCGCATCTGCTCATATATTTAACTGTTAGAACACACAGGTTTAAGTAACCAATCATCTCAAGAAAAACGCAAGGAACAAATAGGTACATATGAAAAGGCATAAATTTACTTTTTATGCACCTAACGTTTTTTAATAATGTAGAAATACATACAATTTTATCAAACGAGCACGCAGTCCATCTGATGGCAGATTATGATGGTGAAGTTACTATTGTCGCCTAGGTTGGTCACAGATGCAGTGCTATTCTTGAAGACTAAGTTGGAACGCCTTAGTGTGTCTCCTATATCACATCTTTGAAACCGCAACACGGTAGCTCTTAACACTACTGTTATTGTCTATGGTTATTGTGTAGAAATGTGGCGCTGGTGCCTTTAGAGTCGAAGCTATAAGGTTCATCACCATTTTCTTTATCGTAGGTACCTACATATTGTACATTTTTAAAAATTAATTCCAATTTTAATTTGCCATTCTGTTTACATGATAGAATGTCTTTAACTTTCTTTCTTTTTCTACTTTTCTTTATTATCAAGTATAAACTTAGTATTAACTCCATCATTTCTAAGTAATTTTAAAAAATAAGTAATAAAATTAACAAGCGTCAAACATTCTATGGCCCTTCAGAAAAGAGAATTAGAGATCTAATAATTTAGTATTAATAAAAAAATGTGATTATCAGGAGACATTTAAGTTACTTTCCTATACATACATAATATACCTAATCATATATACACATACATACTAATCAGTTAATATCATAATTATACAAACCTGGCAACTTAAAATCGTTAAGAATCCAAAGACAAAACCTGGTTAATTTTTGTTCGAACAACGCAACCGTTTAACTTAACTAACAGTACAGACCACTTAGCTCAACAGCTCAAGCACTGGGCGGAGTCACTGCCCATCCCATTGGACCCTTCATTGGACCCC
>DWPV01007834.1:0-10429 GCA_018251915.1 Urbanus proteus proteus
ATATGCATTGAGTAAAAAAATGTTATTTTGAAATCACAAACAGACACTTCAATTTTATTTATTTGTATAGATTAAAGCGCTGTGTCTATGGAGGATAGGCCTATGTCCGAAAGTGGACTTTTAAGGACTACCTAAATAATAGATTAACATAATTTACAATTAATATACATATTAAAAACACAAGTACACCGATTATAAAATGCTTGTCGGGCTATTTATAAATTGCAACTTTGTAGTAAGCAACATTATGCTTCGGTATAAGTTTTGTAAGTAAAACCACGCTAACGCTTATAACTTTGTACAAATTTGTTACAACTTGTTTCATAACTACGGTCTCACTGAAGCTGAAACACTTTTTATATAGATTTTAGTTCGAGACTTACTTAATCTTATTTCTAAGTCCCAAAGTAAAGATACTTTTAAGTGGTGGCAAGTCTCCGTAGATTTATTATGTTAACTTTTTTAGGTTTTCAATATTTAGTTCGTAACTTTATTTTAGGGATTTGTGGACTTTTTTCTTAAGAGACCCGCACACTATAGACTTTTTATCGGCCGATAGTTGGTTCGTTTTTTAATCAGTATGGAGAGGTATGCATTTATCGGTCGATACAATATCGCTGTAATGTGCGCATATGCATACCTCTCCATACTGATTAAGAAAACGACCTAATTATCGGCCGATGAAAAGTCTGCAATTTGCAGACTCTACTCACTCTACTCTAACTCTCGGTACTCTTGATAATTATAACTTGAGTTCGTAAAACTCTCAGTTGCATTATTTTGTAGCCAAAGATCTCACAGTTATATAATACGAAAATTGCATCCCTGAATAACAATAATTCAAAATCTGCTATTTTAAAACTTAAACAAATACGAGTGAAATTTAACAAAAAATTGTTTGTAACAAAATATGCTTTATACCATTTGATGAAAATAATGACACAAACAGAGAATATTTTCCAGAATTCAACTAAATTCAGACAGGGCGCAGTCGAGTCGTTTTAATATAAATTTTTCAATATGTAAGACATTACTTCGCGTTTCCGTGATGTTGTGCACCTGTTACAAAATAATATTAAATATGAGTATTTATTTATAACATAACGATATAATAATTGTATTCAGGTATCTGGAGGTACGTTTTTAAAATCATCTATACAAATAAATTAAATCGAAGTGTCTGTTTGTGATTTCAAAATAACGACTTTTTACTCAATGGATATGAAAGTATACACGATACCTATAACGAATATGCAATTAAAAAAATTGTCTGTCTGTTTGGCTGAGGTAATCTTCTAAACGGCTGCACCGATTTCTACTGGACTTTCACTGAAAGATAGCTGAGAGTCTAAGGCGTAACATAGGCTACTTTAATTTTTGAAAGACCTTTAGCGCACGCTCCACGCGCATGCGGGCACCCTCACGGGAGAGCGGGATTTCAGTTATGTTTAAATATGTGTTCCTTATTACTTTTAAAACGCGGATAAAACCGCGAGGATCAGCTATACATTAATTATTATGCTTTACCGACTTTTAATTACATCGTCTTATCATAGCTGTTATTAACTTTTAAAATATGGTGTCTCATAACTGGAATATTTTTTATTTTTTCAAGAAGGAAAATAAAAAATAGATATTATATATAATAAATACAGACTATAATATAAAAAGACGCCTTAATTAATTTCATACATTGATCAATATCGTATAGAAATATTACTTATTATATTGCTTTAATTTCTCAGAATTGTTCAAAATACCATTGTACACCAAACTATTGTTCATAATATTACTAAAACAGCGTATTGTAATACTCGTACAAGCGGCTTAAAATAGTTTCATTTCCACAAACACTGAATGTCACTATTGCAATAATATAGGTACATATAGGTATAGGTACGTATAGGTACTTAGGCATAACCGGATGTACTCGTATTTTGATCGCGGAATTTTAATGTAACATTCCTATAAAGTGTATTAAACATGCTCAAATAAAACAAAATATATGTGCGTGATTTATTGTGGTAGAAATTGAAACATAATTATTTTACAATAGTTTCTACATATCGTAAATCGGACATAATCGTATAAAATCATAACTAAAAAGCCTTCCAGGTTTCCAATCTTACACCATAAACGTAAAAATCCAAATTTTAAACTATTAGTTTTTGAATATAACACATGTTATTGCAACATACATTAACGACCAATATCATTTGCCACTTAATTGAAACAATCTCATTGCTTTTATCGCTTGTATTTACAATTACAATTAAAAATTAATCAGTTTTTAATGCTTCACAAATGTGTGATCGGACATTTCATAATGAACCCTTACGTAATAGTTACGTCTCTTATATTCGTTAATTTAGTTAGTTGTAGAGATTTCTATGTTGGAATGTTTAAGAAGAACGATTTGCTTGTGGCTCAGGACCGACTGTATAAGGAAAGAGTGCCTTATAGGCATATGTATGCGAAGTATGGAAGAATTTTCAGTTGTAAGGTAGGTACACTGAATATATAGGATAAGATCTCAGATAAACAAAATAGGTAGATTACTCACCGCCTTGTATTTGAGTGAAGCCAAAAAAATCACGCTACTTTCATGTATTTATACTCACACACACAAAACAATCGTGGTTTCATGTCAGCACCTCTGTATATTCACATATCTGTATATTCACAGTACCTTCACATAATCACTTTTATAGCCCGACCATTTTAAAAATGGCGTCATTTTTTGTTAGGAATGATAGATCTAAGGATAGGATAGATAGGATATTTATAAGATTCTTTATTTCTGAGTTTTAATCGATTTTAGGTAAGCATGGCGCCAATCGTTACGTTACGTTATCGTAATTATTTCCAGTTTCTTCGTTTATCTGCATTATCATTTGATAATTCCATGTCTCTTTCAGATAACCTACTTTAGAATAGCAGATCGTTTGGGCTTCGGACCAGGTCCAATTACCCAAATAATTCGCGGAGGTCTCAATCACAAGTATGTTGTGTTGCGCTTAACATCCCCCTACAATATGCCAATCTCTGTAAACATCTACGTGGGATGTGCGAATACTTTCACAACTACAGAGACAGTGACAAGTAAAGTAGAAGAAGCAGAAACAACAACAGGAACAGGAGACCCTGATGATGGAGACACGCCAGCTGCCACTGATGGTACTGATAGTACTGATAGCACTGATGATACTACAGATACCACTACTGTAGCACCAGAAGAATAAGATGTAATTATAAGTGATTCAATAATAAATGAAAAATAAACCGAAGATATAACCGAATTAAAACTTATTATAAACGATGAAATATTTATAAATATAAACAAATTAAACATACGAATAATTTTAATAATTATTTTGTGATCTGTATAAATTATTGAGAAAGTTTCTAGGTTCAATGAATCCAAATTCGTGAAACTTCCACTATGATTATAACAACATAATAATAGTAAATGGAAAATAATAATAGTTTAAATAGTTCATGCGTATTTATAACAATACCTATATAGGGAGAAGTGCGGTCAGATCAGAATATGGCAATTTATTTTGATTTAGGTCACTGTTATCAATTCTGGTCAAATATGAGTTATAGCGATGGCTTGTTCTAATGGAATAAATCCCTCATAAATCCCATTTAGAATCAACAACATTTTGACACCTGAGTGCATCACAAAATAGGTACAGTGCTGTGATACTTTTCAGCAAAACTGATGATTTACACGTAGTAAAGTCGATTTCTGGTTAATAGTAATAGGATATATATTATAGGACTTTTCAATAATAACTGAATATGCACGGAAGTTTTGAAACGACTCGAGATGTAAGGTTCTACTAAGTTACTACAAGATAAGTGACGTTCATTATATTGATATCACATTTCATTCAAAATATAATATAATATGATGAAAATTACAGATAATAAATATTTAGATACCTAACTTAAACTAGAATTGTTATTATCTGTCTTATTAAGAAAACATTTTAAAATTGCCTTTATTCGATACCAAACATTTATTATATGGTAGAATTTGTAAGAAGATTGCGAAGAAAGCATCTCATTCTTTATTCTTCTTTTCAAAATAATTTCGAAATTACAAGAAGAGTCGAAGCGAAGTATTTGCGAATATCGCGAACTTCGCTGAATAAACTGCGTTAACAGTTCCAGCTTCATACATTAAAACTTTTTCATTACAAGCAAGGGTGCTGTGCTCGTTGCTACGACTTGGCCAGTTTGTGTTGAAATATCTTAATGTTTTTACTTTATTAATAATTTCCTTTTTGGTGCGATTTGGGTCCAACTTTTGACATTTGGAAAACAATTTTTAGCTTATCGAGTCAATGGAACATTCTTTGCATGAAAATAGATTAGTTTATTATAAAGAAAACTTTACATATTTTATTACTTTGGCATTTATTATTAGAAGCATATGGTTCTACATATTTGTAATTGTGTAATACCAGGCATAGCTCTCTCCATAGCTCGCTGAGTGACTTAAGTTACACATGAGACTCACTGAAAAACCACAACTTTTATCAATGGCATGCAACACTGCTTAAACACCTTCAACTTCATACTCTAAGATATATCAAAAGAGAAAATATTACTATTTACTAAAAATATTGCTGTACTGGCAAGATAATAAATAATAACTCTTTATCAACATAATTTTGTTAACTATCTATGAGTTCTTCTTCTTCTTAAATATTTTCATAGTTGCGAGTAACGAATTGAAGGTAATGTATTTACGAGTTTGTCGCGAACTTCACTCTTAAATACATCGCCTTAACAGTTTCAGCTTCATACATTAAAACTTTTTCATTACAAGCGAGGGAACTGTGTTCGCAACTTTGTAGCTAAAACTTGAACACTTGTTTGCACTGAAATACCTTAATAAACTTATATGCAGCTAAAGCTTCTTATCTATACCATTATAACAATTTTGTTTACTTCAGAATCACTGAATATGACATGCTTGTAGGTGCTGATTTTTAGAAAAATTATTCCGCTTAAAAGCTTATGATTAAACTTATGCCCATAGTAAAGTTTATTACTAATCTCCATGGACATTACCATCACATAAACTGCGTTGAATCTTATTAAAGGAATTATACCTTTAGTTTAAGAATTACTTAACTTAAGAATTAATTACACGTAACTCGATATAAATAAGTGATAGGACAGCAGTATTATCTAGTAGCTATTACTTTATTGATTTCAACATGTACTAATATTACTGGAACAAAATATTCACAATCTGATAACGAGACTGGAATACGAGTATCGTCGTTCTGATATTTTATTGTTGTTTTCAGAACTGCTATGTCCACTTAATGTCAGTAAATTGTTAAAATTAAGTTTGTTACAGCAGAGTACAAGAGTTTTCTTTCCACTATGGTTACAAACAAATATAATAGTTATTTGTTTGCTACATATTCAACAATATTCACAAATTAAACATAATCTAAAGTGAAATCATGCTTGTTGAGCAAATTCCATTCATCTTAATGTAGGATACATTAATGTTCAACCTAAGTCGTAATGAGTGTTTACATCAATTGTGTGAGAATTTCACTGGAAAACAAATAAAAATTATCCATTGTTCGATGAAATTAGAAAATAACAAAACGATTGAATTGCCCGAAGACATAACATTTGTTTTTCCATTAAACAATAGTACTTTATCTGCGATATGATTATAAAGGGCATTATTAAACTTCTTTCGGCATTTCTGAAAAGTAGATAGCAAAGAAAAGTCGCATCATGATTCATAAAACGATATTTTTACATTTTATTATCTCACTACAACTAGAAATTTACGGCAAAGAAATAAATCTGTTAGTAAATAGTATACCTAATGACAAAATCTCAGCTAAAAAAGAAATGCAAAAAAATAATTTTACAAAATCGAGCACAAGCAAAACGGTGAACAGTAAGGGTATTCGGGACCCGCGAACTTTTTGCCAATCATTTCAGTCGTGCTTCGAATGTGTGAACAATGTCATGTATCCTTGTAACTGGTGCCATGACTATGGTTGCACGGATAAAGCCGAAAATGTATGTCCAGAAACAATGGCCAAAATAAAAGAGAACAACATGAATTCGGAATACACATGTCCTTACATAAAACACGATGGAGCTATTTTGGTACCGGCAGGAATGAGAACTAATCTTAAAGTAACGCTACATGCACCCGATCCAGTCATTTATGATAAGGAAATAATCTGTCAAGTACATTTTAAGCAAAGCTTGACTCATTTAAAGGGACTTATCATTGACGACATCATTTATTGCTACCCGGTGATACTAGAAACTGACAATCATGGTGAAAGTAACACAGGATATTTAAAAATTATATGGGGTGGTCTTGAACCAATTTCAAATGGAATTCCCGTCGAAGTATACGACTGTGAACATCTTGCAGACAATTGCAATGATTGCAAAGTTATACCAATTGAATACGGATGTGGTTGGTGTGATAAAATAAAAAAATGTGTTATTGCGGATAAGTGTAGTAATAGTCTAATAAAGTGGAGTCTTATCCGATTGGAATGCGAGGCTTATGATCGGCAATTATTATTTGTTTAAATAAAAAAAACAACCAAAGGAAACGAACAAAATCAACATAAAAGGAAAAGGTAAGAAAAATACAATGTTATTTCTACTTATTGTGAAACGCGTAAGATTTAATTTGGAGATACGAAATGTTATTGATAAAACAGGGTCTATTGAAATATTAGACCAAATATCAACAGACTCACTTCATTGTTCAGTTATACAAACAAATGTTGATTCAATATCGATATTTGCAAATATAGATGCGATCAGAAGTGATATAATTGTTTGCTGACTGTAATACATCTCAGTCTGATCTAGGGTTCGGTGATATTTCATACCAAAATAACAATTACTGTTCGATAAGAGTCAAAAAGATGAGAGCAAATCGTGTGTTATTTACAATGTTTTTCATAACTTATCTTGAAATAAAACCTTCAAAGCAACAGTTCCGATCTCTGATTCTGGAGAGACAGACAATACAAAGCTATTGCAGTTCTTTCAAAACCTGCAATGATTGCAAAAACAGCGCTTTCCAATGTGAATGGTGTCAAGAAGTTGGATGCACTAATTTTCCACGTTTACATTGCCCGAAGAAACTGTATTTGGACAATATTCTGAAAAAGAATTCCTTGGAGAGATTTTGTACACAAATCGCAACAAGCAGCCCCATTTTTGTTCCTGCTGATGTTAAACGAATCATCAAACTGAATCTAAAGATAGACGATATGACTCTTTATGAGCGAGGTATTGTGTGCGAATTGCTAATTGACCAGAAGATAATAAGAGTCAAAGGAATGCTGGACAAGAATACTGTTATTTGTGATGCTGTAACTCTGAAAATTTCGGAGAGTGTTGAATTGGGCTACTTGAGACTAGCTTGGGGTGGTGTGGAGCCTCACTCAAATATGGTTCTCATGATCGTATACAAATGTCAGAATTTAGCTAACAATTGCTTAGGCTGCCAAGCTGTGAGTAAGGAGTTTCAGTGCGGTTGGTGTAAGGAAACGTCTACTTGCAATTTAATGGAAGAATGTCCAAAAGAATCTGGACCGTGGATTGACAGACATTACAGCTGTGAAAGATACAATAGTATGGCGTTTACAAAATTTCACAGTCAAAGAAGCTTTTGGCATTGACCAGATATTTTAAAGTGAATCACTGGATAATAACGCGCTTTTGTAGTTACAATTATTTATAAATTGTAGAAGTAAAAACTAAAACAATATTAATGTCTTTCATTAAAAAACTTTTCATAAGGGTTAAACAAACAGAGAAATGTTGAAGAATGTACGTAACTCATCAAGTAAAATAAACAATTGCGAAAGTAAGAAAGTAAGTAGTGACTTGTATAGAGAAGAACAATCAAAACTTTCCCAAGATCATCTGGGATTTGAACCTCAGACCCCCGATTGAGAGGCCAAGTTTCAACAATAAGGCTAATTCTAAAATCAAATAGTTTATTTGCAGAATAACACGTTATACATACAAATATTATATATTCTGATCCCCTGGGGTATGCAAAATTGTCATAATAAAGAAATTATTAGAATTTTATCACATTATAATTAATTAAACTATACATTACATAAACTATTTACAGTATTTAACATCCTTAAAGGTATCCCTTTGTGGTTTGACACCAGCGACACCACCATCACACTTTCTTCATAACAGCGGTGTTAAGCGCTGCTGTGTTTTGGTTTGCAGGGTGTAGTAAAGGAAACATTTGTCTGAAGCATTTCAAGTTAGTCCTGAGGGTAGTAACGCAACTGTGGCCAGGCTCAAGAAGGACTATAATCATATATTATATCAGTTTTGATTACAGATACTTATGGACGGCAGAGGCTACTTACCATCAGATGACTTTTTTATAACAGAGTAGCAAACTAGCATGCAGGTAAGTGACCACTACCGCCCATGGACATTTGTAATCAACCACAGATAAGGACAGACTTTTACCTAAGGTTGGCCAAAAATGCACTGCTACCCCTGAGTTGGAACGCCTGAGATAAGTATGTCTCCCTTACTGCACCCTTTAAGCCAGACAACAGCTGTGAAGTGTCATTATAAGGCAGAAATAGGTGTGGCGGTGATGCTACTCGAGTCAAACCAAAAGTATTTTACCACCTTCAAAAGATAAGGTTAGCTGCAAGCTCCTTTGCCACTTCCATAATTTAAAAGTATCTGGCTTTATTTGTTGTATGTTAAATATCCTATAATATTAAAAACAGGAAAAATATATTTGTAGGAACTAGCAAGCATATAGTCCATCTGATGGTTAATGTATACTGTTGCCTGTACGTAACTTGTATAGAATAGGGGATGATAATCACTGATGAGTTACTAATCCTGTTGAGTAAGATGGTCATCTCTTAAAGAAACAAGCTGTCAACCAACAATTTGAATGGAATATTTGAAGTTTTGATGTTTTTACATACTATGTGATGTAATAATATAAGAATTTAGTTATAGTAATGAAATGAAATATCTTTATTTTACATAGGCCTATGAAGGCACTTACAAATTGTCATTTACAATATTTTTTCTAATTCTACTAACAGATCAGAATGCGACCTCAACTAAGAAGACCCAGGGAGAAACTCAGCTTTTTGTCCGAGTTCTTTTTTTAATAAGAATATATTTTAAATCTTTTTTTCTCATAGCCAATAATATAACCTATCCAATCCATTTTTTAGACCAAAACTATAGTGGTCACCGGTTATGTATATCTATGCATTATGCATCTGCAGAATGAATTAATCAAGAATTCAGATTTTGACTAAAAGAGCACTTATCTAATCTTGAGATACAACAGCTCATAATACACAAATCAGTCTACGAGATAGAGATAGATGAAAGAGACATACCAAAGTAAATGTCGTTAAGTGTGTTCCTGATCTTGTTTTCCATGTCCTCAACCATGCGGCCGATGTTAGCAATGTGTGGTGTCACATCGCTTACTGCTGAATCCTGCTCTGCCTGTAAATTAATGATGGACGATTGATATTGTGTTAAAAAGAGCACATTGATTCTGCTTTGGAGTAAACTGTGTTTAAAATACATTTTGTATGTTACATATACTATTGGGAGATTGTAATTGATTTACAAACTTAAGCTTATTCAAAATGAAGTTATAGTTAGAATTATGGATTGCAACATCTGCTAAGAAGTGGTGCATTAACACATACATGCATTTCAAGAATGGTGAATATCATCAAAAGCACCATTATGTCCAGTAAAGGACTTTAAGAGGCTGATAGATGAAAGAAACAAATGATCACTTTACTGATGAAGGCAAACTACTTTATTTTTTGCCACGAAGTAGCAAACAAGCATGGAGTCTATCTGATAGTAAGTGGCCACTACTGCCTATGGACAAACAATCAATCCCAGATAAAATCAAGTCCTATCTAACGTTGACCACAGATACATTGCTACCTGTGCGGAATGAGTTGGAACACCTCGGATAATTATGTCTCCCTAACAACACCCTTCAGACCAGAACATAGCAGTGCTTTTATAAGGTAGAAATAGGTGTGACGTTGATGCCACTGGAGTCGAACCACGTAAAGTTCTACCACCTATGTATCAGATATTACAACATATTTGAAAGCACTTAAATCAAAAGTTCTTAAAGGTATATGAAGCGGTACCATGTATACTGTATGGTATACTATGATACGCACCATTCTCATTCTTAGTGACCTACCTATCAATAGAACTGAAGTGGTGGTGGTGGAACTTGAAGTTCAACTCCGGCAGCACTACCGTCACACCTATTTCTGCCTTATAACGGCAGTGTTAAGCACTGCTGTGTTCTAGCTTGAAGGGTGTGGTCAGGGAGACAGACTTATCC